>JAODAL010009760.1:0-108849 GCA_025379985.1 Phyllomedusa bahiana | reverse complement strand
TTGTTTTTTGCCACCTCCAGAATGTCATTGTGCCACTGTCTGACCTCCTGCTGCTGCCGTGACCTCCACACTGTGTCATTGTGCCACTCTGTGGCCTACTCCTGTTTTTGCCACCTCCAAAAATGTCATTGTGCCTGTCTGACCTCATGCTGCTGCCACCGTCACCTCACTCTTTTCATTGTGCCACTATGTGGCCTACTCCTGATTTTTCCACCTCCAGAATGTCATTGTGCCACGGTCTGACCTCATGCTGCTGCTGCCGTGACCTCCACACTGTGTCATTGTGCCACTCTGTGGCCTACTCCTGGTGTTGCCAGCTCCAGAATGTCATTGTGCCACGGTCTGACCTCTTGCTGGTGCTGCTGTGGCTGCTGGCGTAACCTCCACACTGTGTCATTGTGCAACTCTGTGGCCTACTCCTGTTTTTGCCACCTCCAGAATGTCATTGTGCCACTGTCTGACCTTATGCTGCTGCCACCGTCACCTCCACTCTCTGTCATTGTGCCACTCTGTGGCCTACTCCTGTTTTTGCCACCTCCAGAATGTCATTGTGCCACTGTCTGACCTCATGCTGCTGCCACCGTCACCTCCACTCTCTGTCATTGTGCCACTCTGTGGCCTACTACTGTTTTGCCACCTCCAGAATGTCACTGTACTACTGTCTGACCTCATGCTGCTGCTGCCGTGACCTCCACACTCTGTCATTGTGCCACCCTGTGGCCTACTCCTGTTTTTGCCACCTCCAGAATGTCATTGTGCCACTCTCTGACCTCATGCTGCTGTGGCTGCCGCCGTCACCTCCACACTCTGTCACTAATGTTGCCACCTGAGCTCTCAGCTTGTTTTTTTTCCAGCTTTCGCTGGCATGACTTTATCAGGCTACATTCCCGCTTCAGTTTTTTGGTCAGTTTTGCCCTCTTAAGTGCCCAGGGAGTGAAGCGATTCTAAGAGCGGCGGCAGTCATGTGCATGTCATACTAAAACACAACATTGTATGAAGACCAAACCAAGCTCCCTCCGCATATTTAAGCATGGCACAACGTTCTACAGCACCCTGCAGGCTCTGTGCAGCCTGGAAATAGCTGTTTTTTAACGTGATTCGTCCTGAAGTAATTCGGACCGAAATGAATTTTGTCGGGAAATTCGGCGAAGTGACCGAATCGAATTTTGGAGAAATTCGCCCATCTCTACAATTAATGCCGTGCATTTCTGCAAAAAAAAAAAAAAGCCTCAAGAAAGACACAAAAAACTGCTCTGTGTGAAAGCACGATGAAGATACAATTTCCCAGGTAAGTCTATTGTGTGCTGAAAATATTGTTTCCTGAGGGGATTAAAACTTGAGGTTTCTTGAGAGTCTTAGTTCACATTTTTATCTAACTGGGTTAACCCACTTGTCACTTAAAGAGGTTTTGCCAAGAAGTAATTTCCTCACCTAAAATGCTGATACTCTGACCTAAGTCTTGAGAAAAGGGGCGCTGTGTTTCTGTGTTTAAAAAAACAAGTACCTCCTCTGTGACGTCATCGCTCTACCTCCCATGCAGGTTCCTGAGGCAGATACTCAGTCTCTGTAGTTGAGTAAACATTGTTTACTGTATTGTGCACAAGCTCTATGGGTTTTGTTTCTCTCTCTTATCTGCTCAGGAGAGAAGATAAGTTCAAAGCAGGCAACATTCTTTTGTTCATTCAGGGACTGCTGCAAGGGGGAGAGGAGTGCTGATGTTTACTCAGATAATTACATTACAACCAGTGGATTCTCTATACAAAAGACACAGACTCTTTTCTCCCACTCCCTTCAAAGCTCTTTCATGTGCCCTGCCATCAGATAAGAAGTGCAAACAATGCAAGCAAACCCAGATCAGCTCCTTTCAGCTCCTGGTCTTAGCTAATGTAAACAGTCAGTAAACTAAGGGCATTTTAGTCAGGCTATAGCTCTCACAGGCTACACTTTTTATAATCACATATATTTAGAAAAGTGATTAAATACCCATTTTGGAGGAACCCACATCAACATTAGATCATGGACAAAACCCTTTAAGTGGGTCCTTACACCTACAGGCATAGCATTGAATGACAATCACCTGTTATCTCTCAGTCTATTTGCTGGGAGCACATGGAAAGTATGGCTTATACAATTTGATTAACATTTATATTTAAAATCTCATGTTTCTTTTTCTAAATCCTTGATTAGCAGCAGTAGTACAACCCCTTAACAACCACCCACTGTCTTTAGACAGCGGGCGGATGTGTTCTCTGTCGGGAATGTCGTCACAAGACGTTGCTGCCTACAGAAGGGGTTTGCGGCTCCCAGAATGGAGTTAATAGCTGTATGTGTGAATGGTAGGGACAGGAGGAAGCCTCCAATCTCTGCTGTTTAACCCGTGGATTGCCAGCATAATCAAAGGGGATTCCCCTGCTCCATCGGGTCACCAGGATTCCCAGTGCCCGATGGAGCCCAGAGAATATCTATTCAGCTCTGAGGACCTAGAGTAGCCACAGGGCTTTTTGCATTGTACCCCTGATGTCAGGGCACACTATGTGTTGACCTGAAGGCAGCAAATGTGATTCTGACACAGAATGTAATATATTAGCCTATAATATGTTAAGATATGACTAAGTGTTAAAAAAAAAAAAAGTGTACAAAAGTTATAAAAAAATATATATATAAAAAGTGTGGAAAAAAATAAATAAAATAAATAATAAAATAAAAATAACTAATAAAAAAAAGTATTGTGCATACATTTCACAAACAAATCCTACACATATTGAGTATCCAAACAACCATAATAACCTTTAGAATTAATCTAACAGGTTATTTAGTGCCAAATAATGAATTATGTAAAAAATAATTTTCAAAAACAAATGCAGAAATTGCTTTTTTATGTTCTTTCTACAAACATTTTTTTTTTTCAAAATGCCACAGTTATTTATATGTAAACTCAAACTACACCCCCCAAAAATACAACTTTACCCATATAAAACAAGTCCTCATACAACTGGGTCATAAAAAAAAAAAAACGTTATAATTGTTGAAATGCAGAAACGCAAAAAATTAGCTGGTCATTAACCCCTTAATGACCTAGGACATATGCATACGTCCAGGTCGTTTGGGGGTTAATGCACCTGGACGTATGTGTACATCCTAAGGATCGCGCGAACTCTAAAGCAGAGTTTGCACGATCGGCGCGGTATGTCAGCTGTATATTACAACTGACATCCCGCAGCATCGGCCCCGACCCGAGATCGCTTCGGGGGGGTTAACCCCTTAATTATGCCTTCCGGGTTGTCTGTGACGTCATGATGCCCGGCCGTGCCCTGTGGGCGTAGCCCGGCATCGTGACTGATAGTTGCCATAGGAACTAGTACACAGCAACAAGCTGTGCATTGATTCCTATTGAATGAGTGATCTTTAGATCCCTCATTCAAATCCCCTATGGGGAAAAGTAAAAAAAAATGTGAAAAAGTAAAACATGTACACCGCCCTTTTCCCCTTTACAAACGGCAATCGCCCCAAAAAAGATAAAAAATAAATAAAGTACCCATATTTGGTATCGCCGCGTGCGTAACGACCTGCCCTATAAATCTGTCATGTTAATTTTCCGAACGTTTTAAAAGCTGTGAAAAAAAAAAATCACAGAATTAAAAATTTTTGTTCATCCCGCAGCACATAAAATGAATAAAAAAAAAACGATCAAAAACTCCTTTTAAACGCCACGTTGTACCAATTAAACCGTCAGTTCAAAAAAAATTCCTTACACAGCTCTGTATTACGGAAAAAAAAAAAAAAAGTCAGGGCTCTCAGAAATAAGGCATGCATAAATATTCTTTTACACAATAAAAACACTTTTTTTTTTTTTTTAAAGTGCTTCAACATAAAAAAAAACTATATGAATTGGCCGTAATCGTATCGACCCACAGAGTAAAACTAACTTGTCATTTATACTGCACGGTGATCGCTGTTAAAGATAAAAATAAAAAACACTACTAGGGTTGAGGTATTTTCTTCACCCTGCCTTCCAAAAAATGGATTTAAAAGTGATCAAAAGTATTGTTCCCCAAAAATGATACCAATAAAAACGTCAACTCACCCCGAAAAAAAAAAACAAGTCTGTCACAGCCCCGTACACAAAAAATTTTTAAAAAAGTTGTGGCTCTCAGACTATGGAGATGCAAAAACGTGTTTTCCTGGTTGAATAAAAGTTTTTTTATTGTGTAAAAGAAGTAAAAAATAAAAATATATACAAATTTGGTACCGCTGTAATCATATCAACTGGCTGAGTAAAGCTAGCATGTCATATATAACGCAGAGTGACCACTATAAAAAATAAAAATAAAAAACACTACCAGGATTGCTGTATTTTGTTCAAAATGCCTCACAAAAACCTTAATAAAAAGTGAACAAAATGCATTTTTGATAGACCTATTTCTATTGTGTATAAGTAATAAAACATAAAAAACTATATAAAATCTATATCATTGTAATTGTACCAACCTCCATAGTAAAGTTATCCTGTCATTTACACTTCACGGTGAACGCTGTAAAATTGAAACCAAAAAAACAATGACGGAACTGCGTTCCCCCCCCCCCCATTTTCATGACTCAATGCTAAAAAAAACTGTGGAACACCTGTGCGCCCAAAATGCACAATACACTCCTATATGAGACCAATGAGGGGTGTTGAATCTAAAATTGGGCGACTTCTGGTCACCTGTTCTGGTCCTTTTGGGGCTTTGAAAATGAGACATGACACCCACCAAAATCTGTGTTCCAAAAGCCAAATAGCGCTCCTTCACTTATACGCCGTCAAGCACCCAAACAGCAGTTTACACCCACATGTAGGGTATTGCCGAACTTGGAAGAAATTGTGTAACGAATTTTTAGGCGCTTTTTTCCAGGATTCCTTGTAAATATGAAACATTTTAAGCTTAAATTGCAGATTGCTGGAAAAAAATAAATTTTTAATTTTCACAGCCTAATGCTAAAAAAAAATTTGTGAATCACCTGTGGGGTCTATATACTCACTGCACCCCTGGATATATTCCTTAAGGGGTTTAGTTTCCAATATAGGGTCTTTTTAGGGGTGTTTATTTAGTTTTAGCACCTTAAGGTGTCCGCAAACCTAAAATTGCGCCTAAATAAAATCATATTGAAAATGAGACCCCAGAGTCCAGTGAGTGCTCCTCCTATTCTGGGGCTTGTGGTTGAGGCAAATAATGCACTAGGGCCACATATGGCATATTTCTAAAAACGGCAGAATTTGGGGAATTGATATTACTTTGCATTTACCTGGTCACATTTACCGTATTGCAGTGAATAATAGATAAATATTGAAAATCTGCAAAAAAAGTAAAATTTTGAAATTTCACCTCCACCTTACTTTAATTTCTGTGAAACATCTAAAGGGTTTAGAAACTTCCTAAACACTGTTTTAAATACTCTAACGGGTCTAGTTTCTTAGATGGAATCATTTATGGGGGTATCTAACATGCAGGCCCCTCAAAGCCACATCAGAACTGAACTGGTCCTTAAAAAAAAGTTATATAGCAAATTTTCTTGAAAATGTGAGAAATTACTACTTAGTTTCTAAGCCCTTTAATGTCGTAGAAAAAAAAAGACATTTAAAAAATGATGGTAACCTATAGTGGACATATGGTAAATGCTAATTATAAACTATTTTGTGGTGAATAATTATCTGTCTTGCACGCAGAAATTTTTGAACTTTCAAAATCACAAATTTTTTCAAAATGTTGTGATATTTTTCACAAACAAACAAAGATTGTATGGATCAAAATTTCTTACTAACTTAAAGCACAATGTGTCACGAGAAAACAATCTCTGAGTCACATGGATAGATAAAAGTGTGAAAAAGTTATTCTCGCATAAAGTGACACATGCCAGATTTCAAAAATAGGGCTGTGTCAGAGAGGCCAAAACTGGCTTGGTCCTTAATTGGTTAAGGTGCTTAAGGGCTTTAGGTATAGCAAGTGGATGTGAGGTACATGTTTTTGGTCTATGATTTGGATACATTAGCAGTTGATGTCATGTACCTTCATAGAACAGCAGAGTTCAGTTCAGAAACTTAGCAGAGGACAATTTGAAATAAGATATTTAAGATAAGGAAAACAGTTATACAACATTGCAGATTAAAAATTTGAAACATTTTAAAATCCTATCTGTATCATCCCTTACAATATTAACCACAATAATCCTTTGAGGGGCTGCATTGACAACTAAGGGTCCTTATGCAAAATCAGCACATAGGCCCTCTTCTGCCAACATACCCATAATTTACATCTTCTCATGTTTAAAATAATGATGGTAAAAAAAATTTTTTTTTGCTGCAAGGAAACATCCATCTTCATAGATATCCAACAACTGGTTACATCATTAGAGGTCTACGGTAGTAAAGGGGTTCATGTTAGCATCCCTAGTGTCTAGGATTGTGATGGGGATAATGGTAACATTTCTGGGTAGCCTAGGACAGTCAAGGGATAAATGGTAAAAATTTTTGTGATCTAGGACAGTGAAGGACTTTTTATTGTACAGTCCTAGTGGGCTAGAATAGTGTTGGGTGAGATGGTATTATTGGTGGTCTAGAGTAGTAAAGGAGTTAATGGAAACATTTCTGGAAGACTAAGGTAGGAAAGGGGTTAATGATATTTGTGGTGGTCAACAGCAGTAAAGAGGTTAATGACAAAATACTCACTGGTCTAGAGCAGAGAAAGAGTTAATTTCTTGTGCTAAAAGCTATAGGACTTCTTCCTTTTGCTTCTCCTCTGCGGATTTAAATGGCTCAGACTTACCTATGCTGCATTATCAGCTTTTGCAGACACACATACAAGCATAAAGGCTCTGTGACTGGCTGAATTACATGATGCATTATCTGTGTAATTTGTAAGAGAAATGTCCAGAGTGGCAACAGCTGCTTTCTCTAACATCCACTATGGCCAGAATGAACTTTCACCCCTTTGAGACCCTGTGTACAGGCTGCACAAACAATATGTTTGCCCTGCTCCCACCCCTCTGCCCCACACTCTCCTTTTATCCAATATATAATACTATTATATTGTATTTTTTTATATAACTGGCATCTATTACACCAACATTTTAGTAAGCAGTATAGTACACAGTAGTTTATACGTAGTGAATAGTTACTGAACATTTACAGTATATATGTCATAGAACAATATATAAAAAGATTGGAGAAGAAAAAGAGCACACCTTTCTCTTGAAAATTTTTCTCCATTTATCATTGTGATCAATTACAATGTTTTCATCATAAAATGAGCTCAGCATGGAACATGTCTTAACATTTTTGATTATTGCTGCTATACAGCCATCTGGGACTCCATGTTTTCTAAAGCAGGCATGAAGCAGCTGTGTTTACCATCATCATATGTTTTTTAGTTAGTTACTGTTGTAGTATAAAATGAGTCAACTTGACACTGCAATATTTTTTCAAAATCTAAAAAAAAAGTACCTGCAAAGAGAAGAGACAGAAAAATAAAGAGACGGGTGGTGGGTCAGCCAGGCAGCAGAGTTAAAGGGAATGTGACGTCAAAAATGGGCTTATTGTTTAACTCACGTTTTGATGTTAAACACATTTATTAGGAATTCTTGGTTATGTTTTTTTTTATTTTCCATATCACTTTCAATATTTTTTTAGTAATTCTTAAGTCCTGCGGTTTTCCCTTTGGCTACTAAGCCTAATTATAGCCTCACACTTCCTGTTCTGTAGTAAGAGATTTTCATTATTCTGCTCATGATCAGTACAAGCAGGGTCAAACTGAAATGTGACACCAATGAGTATAGATAACACAGGATCCACCAGTCGCAATAGGAGATAGTCACAGCTCCCCCTCTCCTCCTCCCTGCACACTGACTTCTTCTCTTGTCACAGAGCATGCCTAGAATACTCTCCTATAGAAGTCAGTGGGACTGAGTCAGTCTTAAAGGGGGTTGTCCGCTACATTGATTCATCTTACCTCAGTCCTGTTTTCTTGGTTTCACTTTGAATTCAGGGTCGTGTTTACTGGCTTCTACTAGGCTGCAGTAGAAGCCAGGTCTGTAGCTATAGCAACCAGTGATGACAGCCTATCATGAGAGACTGAACAGGTCCGTAGCTATAGCAACCTGAGGAGCTGATGCAGCCCAAACAAGAGGGGGTATAGCAGAATAGGTAGGACACTGTTAATGGACACATATTGCAAAGTGACTTGTTTTTGCAAGATCTTTAACATAAAAAGCAATCCTTGGAATGAGACAACCCCTTTAAGGTTCCTATGTGCATTAAGCTGCTGTAAAGTATCTCTCTAAATGCTTTTAAAGCAGTGCAGGCAGGAAAGCTGTCCCCACAATCATATATAGATGACTGAATTAACCCCTAAAGCCGAACGCCTGAAAAGTAGTTAAAGGGGTTGTCTCACTACAGGGATTGCTTTTTATGTTAAAGATCCTGCAAAAACAAATCACTTTGCAATATGTGTCCATTGACAGTGTCCTACCTATTCCTAGATATCTCCCCTTGTATGGGCTGCATCAGCTCCTCAGGTCACTATAGCTACAGACCTGTTCAATCTCTCCTGATAGGCTGCCAGCACTGGTTGCTATAGCTACAGACCTGGCTTCTACTGCAGCCAAGTGGAAGCCAGTAAACACTCTCCTGAATTCAAAATGAAACCAAGAAAACAGGACTAAGGTAAGATGAATCAATGTAGTGAGACAACCCCTTTAATGACCAGAACATTTTTTTAGTTTTTGCCTCCTTGCGTTTCAACAGTTGTAACTTTTTTATTTTTTCAGTGACGCAGTTGTATGAGGCCTCGTTTTATTCGAGACAAGTTGTACTTTATGGGGGAATAGTTTAAGTTCACTTATAATTGCAGTATTTTTTTTTTTTTTTTTTTATTTTAATTATTTTTTTTTTTTTTACACCATTCACATTTCACACGTAATAACTTGTTAGATTAATTCTACAGGTTATTACGGTCGTGTGGATACCAAATATGTGTAGGTTTTTTGTGCGTGTAATTTATGCACAAATATTTTTTATTAAATATTTATTTTTATTTTATTATTTATTTTTTAACACAATTTTTACAGTTTTTATGGGTTTTTTTTTTTTTTTTTTTTTACTCCCATGAAGGGAGAACTGTTTAACATTTTTTTACATTTTTTTTTTTTTACACTTAGTAATGTATTAGCATATTCATATATGCTAATACATTCTAATCTGTGTCAGTCTGGCACAGGCAGTGATTAGGACAGCACACAGTCTGCCCTGGTCAGTGGCTTCATACACAGACAGCTCTGGGGCCACTGTAGGTCCCCAGGGCTTACTGTGCAGCCGTTCCCTGAGCTCTGTCGGGTGAGCGGGTGATCCGATCACCCGACAGAGCAGGGGAACCCTTTGATTGCGCTGCGGTAACGCACCGCCGCAATCAAAGGGTTAAAGCACCGGGTTCCGGAGGTTTCCGCCGCTGCCTGGTGCTCGCAGGGGATGCTCTGGGATCAGGGCTGCGTAGTACAGCCCCGATCCCAGCGCAATTGCGGCGCCGGGCGCCGCAAACTCTGGTGTCTGCAGCAACGTCTTTAGACGAACGACCCGCACCAGTCAACGTCTAAAGTCGGCAGGCGGTCGTTAAGGAGTTAAGAAATCTACAATCAGAAAAAAAAACAGCTAAGGAGAAAAGTATTGATCAGGGTATAGATTTAATAAGTAAAAAAATGGCAACAGATTCCCTTTAAGAATGGATTGAATGGAAACAAGAGTCTTAGATGGGAGGTGACAGAGTTGAATGTTGCAGTCATCTAAGCAAGAGTCAAAGTCCTGTGCTGTAACTTTATTGAATTAATTATTCCTTCATGATATATATGTCACGAGGCCACAGGCGCGGCTTTCACTCTCACTCTCCTGGTCCTCTATACTCACTGCTCCATATTCCTGCTCTGCTATAGTCTCCTACTCTATTTCGGCACACACACCCACTTTCTAGGGCGCCTTCGTGTAGGCTCTGTGAAATTTAAAGGACCAGCGCACCAGTGATTGAGTAATCGCCGGATGCTGACCCTATATCTTGTCCACTTCCTTGTTGTACTCTGCAACTTGGTGTAATTTAGTTGTTGTGAGAGAGAGTTGCATTATCTAGTTGTTCTGTGTACAAGACCTTCCTGCCTGTTTATCCTGACCACATTGCCTGCTGCCTGCCCCGACCTTTCTGCTTGTTCCCAACTACTCGTCTGACTACTGATTCTGTACCACGCTGCACCCTGGCCACCACCACAAGAAAGTCACTTCAGGGGTAGCGTCTTGGAAGTCTCCTGCTGCACAAGTTCAATCAACCTTGTGGAGGGCTCTGACGAAGACCAGGAGGTTCCTTAGACTCTGTTCCCTATGGCTTATACCACCATTTGCGGTGGTACAGAGGATTCATCTCCAGCAATCTGGTATAGTACCAAAGGGCCATGAGTCCTGCCAGGGTGCTCGTTCCTTCAGGACATCTCTGCTATTGTGGCCCACCAGAGCATCCAGATTGACCAGCTAGTGGACAACATGCACAACCTAGTAGCCCGTCTACAACCAGATATGTGTACCCCACCACCTCTGGCAAGTCAATCTCGGGGTGCCTAACAAGTTCCCATGGGTTCGGTGCTACATCTTTCCTTGCCACCACATTAGAATGGAAATCCCAAGACCTGCAGGTGGTTCCTGAGTCAGTGCTCCATCCACATGGAGATGATGGATAACCAATTCCAATCAGAGCGAACTAAGGTGGCGTTTAATATAAGTCTCCTGAGGGGATCCAGTGACCTTCAACCTGCAAGTCTTTCTCGAGACATTCCGTAATGTATTTGAAGAGCCTGGACGGGCTTCTCTGCTCCGCCTACATCAGGTTGACTCCATGGTCGGGCAATTCGCGGTTCTATTCCACACCCTCTCATCTGACCTTGTGTGGAAAAACAAGGCCTTCATAGCAACTTTCTAGCAAGGACTTGCACCAAGAATAAAGGAGGAACTGGCTGGCTGAGATCTATCCTCCACTTATTCACCTAGCTACTAGAATAGACATCCTTTTTGCTGAGAGACAATTGGAGATACACCAACAGTGGGAAACCGTCTGAACTTGTAGATTTCCTTGTCTTTCTCCAGTGTTCCAAAAGCCTCCACTTGCTCCACCAATGTCTTCCCAAGAGGAATCCATGCAAGTGGAAATATCCCACCTGTCTGAGCAAGAACATTCCCTCCGACACCGGAAGAATCTCTGCTTTTACTGCGGCAGTTCTGAGTACTTCATTCGGTTATGACCATTGTGTTCGGGAAACTCCCATCCCTAGGTTTTATGGGAAAGGTGTCTCTAGATGTGAATACTACCCTTCCATGTCTAAACATGCCGGTCCTACTTTCTTCCTCATCTGTTACCCCATTTCAAGTCACAGCCTTCTTGGACTCTGGTTCTACCAGGAATTTTGTGAATGCATCATTAGTGTCTAAGTATCGTCTTCCTCTGGTCCATCTGGACAGGCCATTGCTAATGTCGTCCACCAATGGAGAATTGCTGAAAGACACCATTCATCTTTCGTAGTGAACCTTTGACTCTTCAAGTGGGGGCGTTACATAAAGAGAAGATGGTGTTCCACATGTTGCCTCGTTGCTCTTCCGCTCTACTTCCAGGTCTACCCTGGCTACAGCGCCATGGTCCCGTGCTCAATTAGTATTTGGGTGAAGTCACGCATTGGGGATAAAACTGCCAGTCTCGCTGTCTTATGGCACCTCGCCTGGTGCCTATCACATTACCACTAACACATGCCAATCCTTTTTCAGATCTCCCTACAAGGATTTTGCAGACATATTCTGTGGGAAACAAGCAGAGACTTTACCGTCTCATCGAGCTTTCATTGTCCAATTGATCTCTTGCCTGGTAAGGCACCTCCTCAGGGAAGAGTTTACTTTTTGTCAGTGCCTGAGAACAAGGCCATGTCAGCCTATATTAAAGAAAATTTACAGAAGGACTTCACCACAAGTCTTCTTCAACAGCTGGTGTTGGATTCTTCTTTGTGGAGGAAAAAGATGCGTCTCTTCATCCCTGCCAACCGGTATTCATTGACGCTGATATCCGAGCTCTTCAACCAGCTTTGTGTATCCTGACCACATTGCCTGCCACCTGCCCCGACATTTTTGCCTATCCCTAACTAAGCACCTGAATACTGATTCTGTACCATGCTGCACCCCGGCTACCACCACAAACAAGTCACTTCAGGGGTAGCAACCAGGGAGTCTCCTGCCACAGAAGTTCAACTTGCTCTGCGGTGGGCTATGAAGAAGACTAGGAGGCTCCATAGACTTTGCTCCCTAATGTGGCTTATACCACCACTTGTGGTTGTACAGAGGATTCACCTCCAGTAATCTGTTATAGTGTATTATCACTATGTCATAGCCTTGTGCAGAACCTGGGGCCCCCAGTCAACTTGGTCATAGTTTAGTAAGGCCACATCTTTACTCTGGGCTCACATAGCCAACTGCTAGAACCCCTGTCTCTATGTACATGGTATTTAATATATTAAAAATACTTGTAAATTTGTAGAGTTTTTTTTTCATAAATAATAGTGGTGTAGTGACTGTAAATATATTATAAAAAATGCTGTGTGTGTTATTCAGATGCAGCAAAAGTTGAAGAGATGACAAGTCTTGCCAATGTCTGAGCAGTAAATGGCATTACTTCTTCCTTCTGCAGGCTCTTTGCCAGTCACAGTACACTAGATAAGGCAGTGAAGATCAATGACGACAGAAACTAATATAGAAAAATGTGGATTGTATAAGAAAAGAAGGTCTCCGTGAGTTCACATGGAAGTAAAAAATGATTCAGCAATTTATCCCAACTACAAGGCTCTATAAACTGTAATAGTCTATTCCATCACACAACCGTGTCACATACTATTTTTAACTTATGTAGAAATGCCACAAGACAGCATCTTCAGCAGAGCCCAAAGTGGTTAAGGATTTTGGCTAAGACGTTCATAATCCAATTAGTTAATTAATTTACTTCCAAGACGTATCCTTTATTCCAAGAATAGTGTGAATCTGAAAAAAAGAATGGAATAATTGCGGTGGAATACATTGACAATGTACTCATTGGAATATGACACAATTTCAGTAGGTATTTTTCACAGCTGCCAGACACATGTTCATAATGTTAATACAGTTGAAACCAGAAGTTTACATACACTATATAAAAAGTCACATATGCATTTTTTTCTCACTATCTGACATGAAATCAGAATAAACCTTACCAATTTTAGGTCAATTAGGAACCAAAATTATTTATATTTACGAAATGCCAGAATAATGACAGAGAGAATTGTTTAAGGCATTTTTATTACTAAGTCAAAAGTTTGCATACATTTCATTAGTAACATTGCCCTTAAACCTCATGAGTTGGTCAAACATTTTACAATAGTTCTCACAATAGTTGGTAGGAATCTTTGCCCATTCCTCCTGACAGAACTGGTGTAACTGAGCCATGTTTGTAGGTCGCCTTGCTCGCACCAGCCTTGTCAGCTTTGCCCATACATTTTTTATAGGACTGAGATCAGGGTTTTGTGATGGCCACTCCAAAACATTGACATGGTTATCCTTCAGCCACTTTGTCATCAGTTTGGCAGTATGCTTCAGGTCATTGTCCATTTGAAAGATCCATTTCTGCCAAAGCTTTAACTTCCTGGCTGATGTCTTGAGATGTTGCTCCAGTATTGCCACATAATCTTCTTTCCTCATTATACCATCTATTTTGTGAAGTGCACCAGTTCCTCCTGCAGCAAAATAACGCCACAACATGATCCTGCCACCCTCGTGTTTCACAGTTTGGATGGTGGTCTTAGGTTTCCCAGATTTTCCTTTTTTCCTCCAAACGTAACGATGGTCATTATGGCCAAACAGTTCAGTTTTAGGTTCATCAGACCATAGGACATGTCTCCAAAAATGTAGGTCTTTGTTCCTGTGTGCATTTGCAAACATTAATCTGGCTTTTATTTGTTTCTTTTGTAGTAATGGCTTTTTCCTGGCAGAGTGGCCTTTTAGACTATGTTGATACAGTACTCGTTTCATTGTTGATAATGACACAATCTTACCAGCTTCCACCAGCATCTTCACAAAGTCTTTTGCTTTTGTTCTTGGATTGATATGCACATGTCGGACCAAAGTATGTTCATCTGTGAGACACAGAACTCATTTCCTTCCTGCGTAGTATGATTGCTGGACATTCCCATGTTGTTTGTACTTGCATATAATTGTTTACACAGATGAACGAGGCACCTTCAGGTATCTGGAAATTGCACTCAACGATGATCCAGACTTGTGCAAGTCCACAATTCTCTTACTGACATCTTGGCTGATTTCTTTAAACTTTTTCTTGATGTTACACACAAAAGCAGTGTGTTTCTGGTGTGCATTTTAAATACATCCACAGGTATGTTTCCATTTATCTCAGATGTTGCCGGCAAACCTATGAGAAGCTCCCAAAGAAATCATATGGGCTGTTCAAAATTGTTTAAAGGCATATTAATTCTAGTTTTGACTTTGCAGAAAGTAATAAAAAATGCCTTAAAAAATTCTCTCTATCAATATAAATAATTGTGGTAATCCTAATTGACCTAAAACGGGTAAGGTTTATTCTCATTTCATGTCAGATAGGGAAAAAAACATGCATGTATTTCTTTTTATATATTGTAAACTTCTGGTTTCAACTGTAACTGCCAAAAATGTTTTTGACAGGTGAATACAACCCCAATTCCCAAAATGTTGTAATATGTAAAGATAACTCCTATAGCCATATTTTATCAAAAGCAGAATACATATCAGAAGTTAGAAGTATGAAATACTTTAATCTTATTTGAAAAAATGGACTCATTTAAAAAAGTATAGGCAACAACACATCTCAAAAGATTTGGGGCAGGGCCATGTTTACCATTGTGTAGCATCCCCTCTTCTTTTTACAACAATCTGTAAATGTCTTGTAAGTGAGATCATTTGCTGTATGCAGGCGCACCCATGTCCCCTCTACCCGCACACTGCCGGGGACGGGTGGCGCTGCGTTCTGCATGCCGGGTTGCAGGCGCACTCGTTATGCCGGCAGGTACTCACCTAGCTGTGCTCCTGCTCGTCTGTGCTCCTCTGCCAGACGGTGCGCACACCACCGCTCCCTAGGACATGCGCACGCCGGCTCTCTGAAATTTAAAGGGCTAGCACACTTGCCGCCTGTCCCCAACCACAAGCCTGCGTGCCGATTCTGTACCGTGCCTAAACTCAGCCGCCACTGTAGGCAAGTTGCACCAGGGGTAGAGACCTGGGGCTTCGCTTGCCGCAGCAAGTCCATTCCGCTTTGCAGCGGGCTCTGGTGAAAGCCAGCGGCCCCTTAGGTGCGGCTTGTACCATCGCCTGCAGTGGTACAGCGGATCCACTACTCGAGCCGTTACAGTTGCCATGGATCCCACCAATGTGCCTTTATCAAGTGTTGCGGACATTATCACCAATGTGACCAAGCAATCTCAGCAGATTGCGCAGCCAGCTGTCCGCTATGATGCAGCAGCTCCTCTCTGCTCAGCAACAGTCACAGTCTACTCCGGGAGCCTCCTCTGTGCCCGTGGTTCCAGTACCATCTCTCAGCCCAAAGCTAAGGTTGTTACTATAAACTTTAGGGGGGACCTAAACTTGCAGGGTTTCATTCCCAAAGCCCATTTTGGGGAAACTGGGGGGCCAACCCAGTTCCCAACCGAAGACCAAGGGGCGTTTGGGGTAAACCCTTCTCCGGGAAAAACCCCGGGCGGGGGCCACCCCCCTCTGGCACAGGACTATCCCAAAGGAGACTTCTGTCGAACTACGCTGCCCATTCCCACCTCTGGCCTCAGACTGCCCTGAAGATGAGTCCTAGGGCCCAAATTAAAAAAAGGGACTCTTCAGTAAAATAAAAACTTCGGCCACACGGGTAAAAATTTTTCCTCCTTTGATGATTTCTTATTTTGGCCACCCGCATTAGTCATTAAAAGAACGGAAGAACTTCCCCTAGAACATCGGGCCCCGGTTTTAAATTTTTTGTTTTTTTTCCGGTATTTCAAAGGCCCACTGTCTTGCCCCCCTCCTGGAAGGCCTATTTGGGAAAAGCCCCTGATCGAAGTTCCCGTCGTTTGAGGAAATTTTGGCCCATTGGCCCCAGTTGAGATTTCCTAGGGGCCTTTTCCTAGGTTGGAATTTTTTCAGACTTATTTATTTTTTTTTTTTTTTTTTTTTTTTTTAAAATTTTTTTTGGCTATACAGCTAGAAGGGTACTTCTACTTAATACTGAGCAAAGGGTCTGAATAGTTTTTAACAGCGATTTTTTTTTTTTTTTGGGGGGGGGGGTGTCACAGCTTTTATCAGGATGTTCTTTCCGTTCTAATTTGTTTCGGTTTGTAGGGTATTGTTTTAAGCCCGTGTGGGTCCAATTTGTGCATATACTTTAATGCCATCGGGTTTAGTTCTGGAGACATTGAATTTTAAAGGTTGTTAAGCCTGTTTTTTTTTGTTTTTCAGTAAAAAAACTTTTACAAGCCAATCCCGTAAATTTTTTGCTGTCTTTCTTTTGCGAAATTTATATCCAAGGGTTTAAATTAAAAGGGCGTGTTTGTGTATTTGTAGCAGAAAAAAAAACGGTGCTTTTCACCCAAAAAGACTAAAAATTTTTCCCTTTTTTCTGTAGCAAAATTTTTAACCGGGTTAATTAAGCGTGTTTCTGCTTTTGTATCGTAAAATACACGCCGTTTTAACACGCCACATACCAGAAATTTTTTGTGCTCATTTTTTTTTGCGCAATTTAACCCAAGGGTTACCAAAGGTTGTTTGGGGTTCTTTTGGAGTCAATCGGGTGTGTTTAACTATTCAGACATTTTATTAAAAAAGTCTGAAAATTTTTTTGAACAAACAGTATGTCGAAGAGAGGTGTCGGGCTCTTCAATGCAAGGGGCAGGGGCAAAAACTTTCCTGGAGAGGCATGGTCGAGCGCAAAAGGGGGAGGCAGCAGGGCACTCGGGGGGGGCCAGAATGGCAGTGTCATCTAGGGGCCGTGTGTTGACCGAACCCAAAGGGTTTTTTATGGTTGGACTACTCATCCCTTTCCTCCCAGATGACTTGACAACCCCAGCCAAGATGGTAGGAATCAGCACAACCCCTTGTTGGCATGGCCCGGGAAAGCTCAGCGTCTTACCTGTCCTCAACCCCTCTGCCCGTCGGATCCCCCAGCCAGAGATCAAAATATGTGGCTGGGCTCAGCGCCCTAACAGCGAGGATGAAAACAATTTTGGGGGGGGGTCAGCAGCTACTTGGCAGCGAAGAAATGGGGCCCTATCCCCTGTTCTTTCAGTAGGGGCAAGTATGGTGTGGAGAGTGGCATGGGGGTTTTGTTGGGGGCGCCCGCTTCAAACCATTGAGGGGACACAGTAAGTCCAAAAAATAATGTGAGAATTCCCCCGCTTTGGGAGCCGGGTGAACAAGGGGTTTATCAGTCAGGAGAAAAGGGTTCGGGTTGCGCGTCAGGCAGCGGCTCAGCCCGCAAGTGGGTAGGTGGCCCCTGAGTCAGAGGGTAACCCGTCGAGGTCGGTAGCCAAACGGGGTTCGCAGGTCCAAGAATGCAGCGGGACAGGGGCTCGCGAGGCAGCGGGGGTAGTATCATTGCGATATTTGGGGGGTAAAAAATTTCTACTGGCGGGTGGGGAGTTCTTGCTAAGACACCAGAGAAACCGAATATAGGATATGTAGAAAATTTGGCAGAAAGTGAAGTGTGGCCAGGGAGCTAACGTTGGAACACGGCCCTGTGTCAAAACCCTTTCAGGTCACCCTCCGGTTTGGGGAAAACGTGGCCAGATGTGGTGTCCATCCTGCTGCCGAGCAAAAGCACAAAGCTCCCAGTGGCACCATGCTATGCAGCCCGTCAAACTCCCCACCTTGCAGAAGGGGTGTTTCTTTTCCATCAACTCCCCCGGTTAGTGTCCTGTCCCTTTCTACTGGGGGTTGAGCGTTTGGGTTTGGGTTCGAATCGATCGATAGTCATAGTCGGGGGTATGATAAGGGTTTTTCGATAGTGGGCGTCGATTATGAGCGTTTAAAATAAAGTCTATGGAGAGCAAAACACTTTTTATTACACCCAAAACAAGGCTGGGGAACTGAAAAATTTAAAATCCACAAACCAAATGGGTGGCTACTCTTAGGCAACACATTAGGTTTTAAAAGTCACAGAAAAAAATCACGACCATTCACTATCCCTGTCTTGTACCACAGCCTGACCCCTTTAAACCCGCATCACCCAAATTAAAAGGGCCAGAGGCAGTATGATTTTAACCATCATTTACTTAACTGGGCATTGAATATCCCGTCCTGGGAAAGCAGCTGAGCCCCCAAAACCCCAGACCCCAGTTTTTAAAAAATGCCCCAAAAAGGGTCTTTCAACCCCCATTTTTGTTTCACTTGAAATTGACTATACCTTTCCTGGACCCCAGTAGACCATTTTAAAAAATGTCTGACCCCAGATAAAAAGTGCGGGGGAAAAGGGTCTGTTATGCTTATCTGTTATGTTTTCTATAATAAAGGGATTTTTTGCACCTTTCAAATTTACCTGTGGGGACTTAGAATTGCGTTTTTAAAATTTAGGGATGCGCGTCAATGAACAAGCTGGGTGCGCAAAAATCAAAAAACACGTATTGTTATGTTTTCGTATATTTCCGGGTTTTTTTTCACCTTTCAATTCACCTGTGTGGGATTAGAATTGCTGTTTTTGATTTACGGGATGCGTTTCAATGAAAAAAGTGGGGCGCAAAAGTCAAAAACACGACTGTTTTTTTTTTGTTTTTAAAATTATTTTTTGCCCCTTTCAATTCACCTGTGGTAAATTAGAATTGTGTTTTAAATTTACGTATTGCTGTGTAAAAATAAAAACAATGTGGGTGCGAAAAAATCAAAAAACAAAGTATCTGTTTGTTTTGGATAAAAAAATTTTGGTATTTTTTTGCATTTCAATTCACCTGGGGTAATAAAATTGTTTTTTTTAAGATTTACGAAGTTGTGGTCAATGAACAATGCGGGGTGTGAAAAAGTAAAAAAAACCTAACTGTTTGTTTTGTTATAAAAAAACGGTTTTTTTGCACCTTTCAAATTCCCCTTTTGGGTGAATATAGAATTGCTGTTTTAAAGATTTAGTAGATGCTGCGTAAATGAAATGCGGGGTGCGCAAAAGTCAAAAAACACGTAATGGTGTTTTCGTCGATACAGGGTTTTTTTGGCAAAAAAACCCTGTGCTGCTAAAGATTGCTGGATTGAAATTTTTAACTGAAAGGGGGGATATATAACAGTCACGGTGTAAGGGGGTAAAAAATTGAATGAACACCTACTAAAATGTTTTTGAAATAAAAGTGGAGTTTTGCAGCAAAACAAAAACCCTGCAGTTACTGAAATGATGTGTTCCAATAAAAGTTCGGCTGCCCAATACCAGGAAATTTTCAATAGAAAAACTGTTAAAATAAAGATACCCAACAATGTCTACACTAAGTCTTGGGAACTTTTTCCGTTTTCTTATGATAGAGTTGTCTTGTTCCCCCGGGGGGCCCCCCCCCCCCCCCGCTCCCACCGCCGTTTTTAAAAACGGGCGTAGATGTGCTTTTAAAATTCCTAGCAATACAAAAAAATTTAAAAATTCTAATCTAAACAAATTGGAAGGATCACAGTATTGAAAGGGGTTTCCTTGCAGAAATGACTATTTCGGACTTTTTGGCCACAGGCAGAGGCAGGTTCCACCCCCTATGAGACGCGAGAGACTGAGGCGAAACGGAAACGCTGTTCTATGTAAAACGAGGTATGTGTTTTTTCCCAGCCAATGAACCATACAATCCCATTATGACTCGCACACACATTCACCCTGCTTTTTTGTTCTGATTGTGGCCCCCAAAATTACAGGAAGCCCCGAAAAGGCGCGATTTTAATAGATATGCACAGATTTTAACCCTTAATTATCGCATGATTGAAATTTTCGATCACCATAAAAACCTTGCCGATTTCAACTTTTCGTAAAAATCGCTCAAATATTGTACTCATGGCGCCAGAGCGTTCAAGGCGATTGCAAAGAGACAACAGTATGCGTCCAACCATCCCAAAAGTCAAAGCTGCCTTCTCCTGTCCCCGTTGTTGGGACTTTCCAAATGGTGGATCTGCACCGTTTTGAGAACTAATGGCTTGTGCCGAGCCAAGGGGGAGGTTCCGAGCCCTTAAAATTTTTTTCCCAAAAAGGGGCAAAGCCCCTTTTTCCAAGGGCTTGGCGCGCGGGCGTGAGGAGCTGAAAATACGTCAGGGCCATACATGCCTTACGCCCACGGGTGAAGTCTTCCCGCCCCGCCCCCCAACAACGGCAGGGGGCGGCGCTTTTTCCTCCACGTTGTCAAACGCTGTCCTGCCCAAAGTCCCCTCCCCACCACCACCACCATTCAGCCCCCCCCAAAGGTGCTCATCATACCAAGTTAGGCACGCGGTTCACACGTTTAAAACCTGGCTTGCCCGCGAACGAAGTCCAAAAAGGGGGGGAAGTCCGCGTCAGCAGCAAAAAATCGTGTGTACTTTCTCCCCCAACTGCAAATCAAACCTGGTGAAAGACAAAGGGAGGAAACATGGTGTCCGCCTGCACGAGGAGGGGTGGCCATGCCCCCGCATGGCCCATGTTCCTTGGTTTGAAAAGGTTTTTGAAGTCTTCCCCGATCTTTAGAAGTTCTAATGGCCAGGGAAATTGCATGCACTTATTTATTTCCCACAAAGCCAGGCACCCCCCCTCGGTTGGGGGCAAAAAAAGGGGGCCCCCCAACACACTTGTATGCATGTTTCCACCCGTTGGAATTAAACCCCCCATGTTGGACCGACTAAAACAGAAAAGGCCTTTTACGATTTTTTGAAAATTCAGGCGGACAGGATTTCCCCCCCTGTGTAATTTTGATGTCAGCCGTGGCAGCTCTGCGTGCCCCTGCCGTTTGGGGGGGCCTTTGAGGAGGCCCGTTATTTGTCAGTGCAGGCTAGGGGGGGAATACGTCATTCCACTGCTTTTGTCCGGGAACAGATCTGAAAAATCTTTTGGGGCGGGGATGGAGTGTGGTGATAATTTCGGGGCCCAATGAGTCCGGTGTGGACTGAAGGGGAGAAGGGGGGGGGGGAAGACATTGGAGCACAACTTTGTCTGGTTTGAAATAGTGGTTTTTTTTCTACCCAGGTGACAGGAGCGGAGGGCGGGAGGGGGGGAAGGTGTGGGATGGGAAGAAGGGGCAGATGACCCGAACCCCATGGGTATATAGTGGAGATGGAAGCGGGGCCCCTCAGGTCTTTTGTGCAAATGGCCCGCGCATGTGTTTTGCCTGGCTGGGGAAGCTGAATATTCCCCTTGGCAGGGGGATGACTTCTGGCTTTCCCCCCTTTGGATCTTCGCTCCCGGCCCAAAAAAGGGGACCCTTTTTTCCCGTGCTGGATGGAGGAAAAAATCAAATATTATAGAGAAATCCTTGTGTCAGTTTGGGGCCCTATGTGCGCATGGTCCATCCTCTGACAGGTTGAGGGTGGTTCTTCAGGCTCCGTACACTGGGGCTGTGTGGGAAAGGGGGGGGGGGGGGGTGGGGTTTTTACCAGCCCATCAGCAGCAACTGTTGGAGTCGCTGATGAGCAGTTCCCCTTCACCCCCTTTGTGAGGGGGCACTCACCGCAGCGCGGGACCTGGAGCCCTGAGCAACAGGGGGTGGCCCTATTGGACGCACTCTGCCCCCGTTAAAAGCTACGGGCAGAAAAACTGGTTGTGTGGCCGCAACTTCGAGTAGCAGTGGGAACCTGCCCTCCCTGGCCAGTGTGTGGCATAGGAGGTGTTCGGGGCGGGGGCACTCTTTCCCCCCAGGAGAACCCCTTGCCCACTGGAATGTGGTCGGGCTGCCTTTGTCAAGAGAAACAGGCGTGGACGGAAAGGATTTCCACACACCAATTTCCCCCACCAAAAATTTTAGAATTTAGTCTGGGTTCAAACTACCCGCCTCCCACTATTTGATGCTGCCCCCGCCCGTGCCACACATCTGCTGCCAATTTTCATTGCCCACCAAATCATTACAAGGGCTGTTTTGCCACCCACCTCCCACTTTTTCATTGTGCCACGTTTACCTCATGCTGCTGCTGTTGTGGTGCCCTGACTCCACACTGTGTCATTGTGACTCTCTGACCTAGCTGCTGTGTTGTTGCTGCTGCGGTCCCTCCCACCCTGTCATTGTGCCCCTTTGACCCAAAGCTGCTGTGGCTGCTGCAGCACCCACCTCTTTCATTGTGCCACTCTGTGTCCTACCTGTTTTTGCCACCTCCGAAAAAGTATTTTGCCACTTTCTGACCTCATGTGTGTGTGTTGATGCCGTGCTCCACACTCTGTCATTGGCCACCTGTGGGCCCCCCCCTTACTTTCCTGTTTTTTGCCACCTTCAAAGACTTTTTTTTTTTTGCCACTTTTGACCCCTGCTGCTGTGTGGCTGTGCCTTTCCTCCCCCTGTGTCATTTTTGCCACTAGGACCCCTTGCTGCTGTGGCTGCGGGCCCTCCCTCCACACTTGTCATTGTGCCACATCTGACCCATTGCTTTCTGGGTTGGGCTGCTCCGTGCCTCCCCACTTTGTCTTTGTGCCACTTGTGGCCACTCTGTTTTTGCCACCCCCCAAATGTATTGTGCCACTCTGTGACTCTGCTGCTGCTGTGGCGCTTCCCTGACCTCCACACTCTGTCATTGTGCTACTCTGGACTTGATGCTGCTGTGGTGCTGCCGTGACTCCCCCACTCTGTATTTTGCCATGTCCCCCAAAACCCCCAAACACTGTGGCACTTACGTGGAGATGGAGGCAGGGGTCCCTCAGAATTAAATTGGCACATGGCCCACAGCATGCTGATTTTCCCGGCTTTGAAGCCGATGTACCTCCGGCAGAGGGAGGCAAACTCAAGTACTATAGAGAAATCCTATTTTTGTTTGCTAAATTTCCAAAAAAATTTTTTTGGGCCAAAAAATTCTACCTCCATCGCTTCTTCATTAATACCCAAAAAAAAATTCCCAAAAGGGGTTTATTAAGAAGTATAACTAGTAGTTTTTAATTCAGTTTCGTGACACCAATTTGTTGAAAGCAGGTATGGAAATTTAAGGAGACCCCAACTAAAGGAAATGTTTTTTGGTGTTATTTTGCTTCGGTGCCTTAGTAATGAATTTTTTACAAAACTGGAGTTTTTGAAGCACAAACAAATGCTCAAAACTGGTTTGGATGGCTTCTTTTAGTGTGAGAATGGAATCGTATGTCCAAATCACAGACAGGAAAAACCGCCCAGCTCCTCCTTTAGCCCCCTCTGTCAAAATCCGTGTTCCGTACCTCTTCCCGTCCCCTTTACCCCGATCCTTGCCCGGGTTTCCCCGACCTTACCTTGTCCCGACTCGGTTTGCCCTTCGATTTTTTCCTTTTCTCACTGGCTGCCCGCAAGCAAGTCACGTCAGGGTAACGCTGGTAGACTCCCCCCGCGCAAGCCATCCCGCTTTGCGGCGTGCTCTGGTGAATATGGGACCTCTTAATTCCGTCCCTGGTGTGGCATTGCCATGTCCCCTACTGTGCTGCAATCTGTGGGGCTCCCGTTAACTATACTGTGTTCTTTGGCGTTTTTTGGGAGGGCTTGCCTCAGCTTTTTTTTTCCAGTGGCCTCCTGATTTGTGGCTGCATTCCCCCTCAGTTTTTTTTGGCAGTTTGCCCTGTAGCACCGGGATTTTGAGTGAACGTTTTAAAAGTGGCGGCAGTCATGTGGTGTCATACTAAAACACAGCATTGTATAAAGACAAGCCAAGCTCCTTCTTTTTTTTTTAAGATGGCACAATGTTTCGCACCCCTACAGGCTCTCTGCAGCCAGGAAATAGCTGTTTTTTAACACGATTTGTCCCCAAAGTAATTCGTGAAGAAATGGATTTTGTCGGAAAATTTGGCGAAGTCGGCGAACCGAATTTTTGAGAAATTCACCCATCTCTATGCAACAAGTTTCTCACACCTGGATTTAGGGATCCTCTGCCATGCTTCCTTGCAGATCCTCTACAGTTCCATCAGGTTCAATAGAGAACATTGGTGGAGAGCCTTTGTCAAGTCCCTGCAGAGATGCTCAATTGGGTTTAGGTCAGGGCTCTGGCTGGGCCAGTCAAGAATGGTCAAAGAGTTGTTCTGAAGCCACTGCTTTGTTATTTTTGCTGTGTGCATTGTCTTGTTGGAAGAAGAACCTTCGGCCCAGTCTGGAGTCCTGAGCACTCTGGAAGAGGTTTTCATCCAGGATATCTCTGTACTTGGCCGCATTCAGCTTTCCTTCAATTGCAACCAGTCGCCCTGCAGCTGAAAAACACCCCCATAGCATGATGCTGCCACCACCATGTTTCACTGTTGGGATTGTATTGGGCAGGTGATGAGCAGTGCTTGGTTTTCTCCACACATACCGTGAGAATTAACACAAAAATTTCAATCTTCGTCTCATCAGACCAGGGAATCTTATTTCTCATAGTCTGGGAGTCCTTCATGTGTTTTTTTGCAAACTGTATGCAGGCTTTCATATGTCTTGCACTGAGGAGAGGCTTCCGTCAGCACACACTGTCATAAAGCCCCGACTGGTGGAGGCTCCAGTGATAGTTGACTTTGTAGAAATTTCTCCCATATCCCTACTGCATCTCTGGAGCTCAGCCACCATGATCTTGGGGTTCTTCTTTACCTCTCTAACCAGGGCTCTTCTTACATGATTGCTTAGTTTGGCTGTACAGCCAGGTCGAGGAAGAGTTGTGGTCGTCCCAAACTTCTTCCATTTTAGGATTATGAAGGCCCTTGTGCTCTTAGGGACCTTGAGTGCTGCAGAAATTATTTTGTAACCTTGGCCAGATATGTGCCTTGCCACAATTCTGTCTCTGAGCTCATTGGGCAGTTCCTTAGACCAGCGGTCCCCAACCTTTTTTCCACCAGGGACCGGTTTGATGCACGACAATTTTTCCGATGCCCATTGGGGGTGTGGGTATTGGGTGTGTGGTTATGGGGGGCACGGTTATTGGGGGTGTGGTGATTGTTGGCGGGGTTATGGAGGGGATTGGATGTTGAGAATCACACCCAAACAAAAAACTCAACAATAAACTGCATACTGTCATTTAGGGGTATAGTATTGGGTAACCAGTATTTTATAACTGCAGACTGATTGTCAGCTCTGTGGGACAGTATTATATTAATAATGCTGACCCACAGAGCTGACAATCAGTCTGGGGTAATATTGATCAGCTCTGTGGGTCAGCATTATACATGTATATAAATATGTAATCAGCTGTCATTATAGAGATATATGCCCCCTGTAGCAATGATAGATAAATATATGACCGCTGTAGTAATAAATAAATATAGGCCCCCTGTATTTATAATAGATATATGCACCTGTAGTAGTAATAAATTGATATATGTCCCTGTAGTAGTGATAAATAGATATTTGCCCCTGTAGTAGTAATAAATAATTATATGCCCTTGTAGTGATAAATAGATATATGCCCCTGTAGTAAAAATAAATAGTTATATGTTCCATAGTTATAAATAGTTATATGCCCCTGTAGTAGTAGTAAATATTTATATGCCCCTGTAGTAATTGTTATATGCCCCTGTAGTAATAAATATTAATATGCCCCTGTAGTAATAAATAGTTATTTGCACCCCATAGCAATAGTTATATGTACCCCATAGCAATAAATAGTTATTGGCACCCCCACAGCAATAGTTATATGCACCCCATAGCAATAAATAGTTATTTGCACCCCCGTAGCAATAGTTATATGCACCCCCATAGCAATAAATAGTTATTTGCACCCCCATAGCAAACGTTATATGCACCCCCATAGCAAAAAATAGTTATTTGCACCCCCAAACCAATAGATATATGCACCCACAAAGCAATAAATAGTTATTTGCACCCCCATAGCAATATTTATATGCACCCCATAGCAATAAATAGTTATATGCACCCCCATATCAATAGTTATATGCACCCCCATATCAATAGTTATATGCACCCCAATAGCTATAGTTATATGCACCCCCACAGCAATAAATAGTTCTATGCACCCCTATAGCAATAAATAGTTATTTGCACCCCCATAGCAATAGTTATATGCACCCCCATAGCAATAAATAGTTATATGCACCCCCATAGCAATAAATAGTTGTATGCACCCCCATAGCGATAGTTATATGCACCCCCATAGCAATAAATAGTTATATGCACCCCCATAGCGATAGTTATATGCACCCCCATAGCGATAGTTGTATGCACCCCCATAGCGATAGTTATATGCACCCCCATAGCAATAAATAGTTATATGCACCCCCATAGCAATAAATAGTTATATGCACCCCCATAGCAATAGTTATATGCACCCCCATAGCAATAGTTATATGCACCCCCATAGCAATAAATAGTTATTTGAACCCCATAGCAATAGTTATATGTACCCCCATAGCAATAAATAGTTATTTGCACCCCCATAGCAATAGTTATATGCACCCCAATAGCTATAGTTATATGCACCCCCATATCAATAGTTATATGCACCCCAATAGCAATAGTTATATGCATCCCCATAGCAATATATAGCTATATGCACCCCCATAGCGATAGTTATATGCACCCAAATAGCCATAAATAGTTATATGCACCCCCATAGCAATAGTTATATGCACCCCCATAGCAATAAATAGTTATATGCACCCTCATAGTGATAGTTATATGCACCCCATAGCAATAAATAGTTATATGCACCCCCATAGCCATAGGTATATGCACCCCATAGCAATAAATATTTATATGCACCCCCATAGCAATAAATAGTTATATGCACCCCCATAGCCATAGTTATATGCACCCCCATAGCAATAAATATTTATATGCATCACCATAGAAATAAATACTGATATGCACACTCAAAGCAATAAATAGTTATATGCACCCCCATAGCGATAGTTATATGCACCCCCCCATAGCGATAGTTATATGCACCCCCATAGCAATAAATAGTTATATGCTCCCCTGTAGTGGCCAGGCTATTGTTAATAAAAAAAAAAATTTAAAAAAAAGGAAGAAAGAAGGAAATAACTCACCTAACTAACAAATAGGAAATGTTGCTGCTCAGCTGAAGAGAAGGGAGGTTACATACAGCACAGAGAAAGCACAAATTAGCCTAGAAAGCATAACAGAAATATTACCGTATATACTCGAGTATAAGCCGAGTTTTTCAGCACAAAAAATGTGCTGAAAAAATCCCCTTTGGCTTATACTCGAGTCACTGTCGGCGCTCGGGCGAGAAGAGCGCGCGGGAGGCCGGACAGTGAGGAGGCGGAGCGGCGAGGGAGACGGAGCAGCGGGGAGCCAGGTAAGTAGATTTTTTTGTTTTAAAAACGAGCCTATACCTGCCTATATCTGCCTAAGGGGACCTATACCTGGCTATAACCTACCTATACCTGGCTGTAACCTACCTATACCTGGCTGTAACCTAACTAGGGGGACTTATACCTGCCTATAGCCTGCCTAGGAGGACCTATACCTGCCTATAACCTACCTAGGGGGACTTATACATGACTATAGCCTGCCTAGGGGGAGCTATACCTGCCTATAAGGGGCCCAGCCATTCCTGACAGGGGGCGAGTTGCACCAGCCAATGTGAGGACCCGGAGGCCGCTCCAATCAGCTGCAGGGGCGGTATCCAGGAATCCTTTTTAAACTCCCTGAAGGCTGGGTGCTGCGCCTGTGATATTCCTGGCTACCTCGTGTACTTGTTTGGTTTATTGTGTTTTGCTTATCTGTGTACCTGACCTCGGCTTGTTCTCCTGACCCCGGCTTGTCTCCTGATTTTGTGCTTCGCTTCCGTTTGGCTTTTGACCTCGGCTTGTTTACGTTTATTCCTCTGGTTCTGATTTGTGGCTTTGGCGTTCCTATTTGATATTGACCCGGACTGTCTGACTATTCTTCCATCTGACGGCCCCGCACTTTAGCAGCGCAGGGACTGTCGCCCAGTTGCCATCTGCCGCCTAGGGCAGCACGTCAAGCAGGCAGGGACAGTGGGCTGGGTTCCAGTTAGGGCTCACTGCACCTCCCTTGACGTGACATGTGTACATCATTGCTGCAATTCTCTGGTTATTATCACACACTGAAACAATATGTTATCACTATAGCAGCATTTGGAAACCACCCTGTATAATCATTTACCCTTGAGATGCGTGATTACCAAAACAAAAAAATTAATTTAAAGGGGTGTTCTGGGACTGATTAATGCTCATTTGTCCATCAGGGTATGAGTATGAATAGAAAAGAAACCTCATACTCACCTCCTTGATGCTCCCGCTAACTCCCGGCTGCTGGTGCGTTCATCCCGGGATGAAGCAGTGATCAGTGTTCACATGACAGCTCCAGCCAATTAAAGGCCAGAGAGGTCGCGTGCAGGTGACGTTATGGCCTGTGATTGGCTGGTAAGTATGAGCCTTATCTTCTATTTTTACTCATACCCCGATGAAAGAATGAGCATTGATAAGTCCCGGAACACCTCTTTAACAATGTCACTAGATTGTCACAAGTAGATAAAACAAACCTTTGAGTATATCTTATTAGAGAAAAACACCTCTTTCTCCCAATATCTCGCCCACCCCCTCTCACTGCCCCCAAACTCGTAATGTACTCTGAAAAGCTGCTAAAAGTTGCATGTGAGATTTTTATCAGTTTGCAGGCTCCATCTCTTATTTTTAGTTATGCTTAGGTAAGTGGCTGGAGACTAGCTGTGATAATGTCTCACAGTAGGAAAAAGCATAGAACCAAGCATTTATACATTTGTACTACAGGTACAATGAGACATGCAATGTCTTACTGAGCCAGAACATGTCTTTAGCCTTAATGGCCAGCTCTCCGTGCTACATGTAGAAGTTTCAAGGCCCATAATCAAGAAAGTTATGCTATGGGATGAATGATAAATTTTTAAGAATGAAAACCCATTTCTTCAGGCTTGCCTACAACCTTCACTAAACTTGTCACAACTTCCCCCTCATACATGTCTGCCCCCACCTCCTGTCTCTTTCCCCCTCCTTGTAGATTGTAAGCCCTCGCGGGTAGGGTCCTCTCTCCCTCTGTCGTGCCAATTGTCATTGTTCACTTATCTTTGTACTCGTTTGACTTATGTATTGTATGCAACCCCTCGATTGTACAGCGCCTGGAATCAATGGCGCTTTAAAAATAAATAATAATAATAATAATAATAATAATAATAAAAAGAATGAGTTATAAAAGAGATTTATTTAAGGAAGCAAGATCAGAGACAGAGTTTTCAATAAATATTAGGAAGGTACTACAGTCAAAAAACATTGGCATCTCCTGGACAAATCATACCTGGACTTTGAAGAATTTGAAAAAACCTCTTCTGATTTGTAGTAGAAAGGCATCTAATATAAAAGATAAGCTTGTTCAAGGTGTTTTAACCCCTTCCCAACATAGGACGTTTTGAGAATCTGACCTCTGAAAAGCTGCTAAAAGTTTGTCTTGAAATGAGATTGACTGTAAGCTAACTGAGGGAACAGGTTACGTGCTCTGTTTAGAGTTCTATGGAGAGGGGAGGGGAAGGAGGATGATACTACAAAGTGAGATAGTGATAAGGAGAGATACATACAGAGAAGCTGACAGTTCTTCATTCACAATTAACACTGCTCAGTGATATTGAGATACAAGGGAGAATGTTTTTTCTGGGAATGTGTGCATTGAGATATAGAGAAACAGAATTACCTTGGTGGTGTGTGTGTGTGTGTGTGTGTGTGTGTTTGTGTGTTGAGAGACATCATCGCAGCTAGTCTCCAGCCACTAGCCTAAGGATAACTAAAAATAAGAGATGGAGCCTGAAAACTGATAAAAATTTCATATGCAAGTTGTAATGATTTCAAACCGGGATGGCTGGAAAACACCTAGGTATGGCGGATCCTCTGGGCCCACCGCGGGCGCAGATGATAATACAGCCGGTGGGTAGTCGAAGCGCAGGTCTGGACAGCCGGTGCTAGAACAGAGACAGGCACCGCAGGTGTAGCCGTTAAACCTAAGCACAGTCCAAGTGTAGCTGGTAGACTTTTGCACAGTCCAGGATGGTAGCAGACTAGGTATGGAAACCGGTATCCGCAGGTTTTTGGCAAACTGGTGCAGCAACAGATGTTCAGCAGGATGTACAGCCAGGGGCAACCACTTTCTCCTCGGTATCCCAGGAACTGTCTTCAGAGGAGGTGTCCAGAAAGTCCTGGAAAACTTATTTGACCGGGGTAGCAGAAGCAGACACAGTAGGCAGGGGGTGGGGTGAGTGGGAGTCAGAGGTGTCTTGACAGACTAGAGGCTCTTACTGCACTTGAGGTTCCTCCACAGACAGAACAGCAGAAATGGGCAGAGAAACGGGTGGGCAGGATTGCTCCATATGGGCGGGTTTGAGACAGCGAGAGTGGCAATGCTTGCCCTATTGGACAACTTCTCCAGTTTTCCAATCAATGGATGGGCTGTGAAGCTGGAACCATGGAAGCCCAAGCAGGACTGGAGCAGACGAACTTGGCAGGACGTAGAAGGACAGCTTTTCCTGGTGGGAACTCCCAATTCTGAGACACAGGCTGGGAGATTCCATCTGAGCCCCTGCCATCATCTCAGGTCTGCTGTTCTGGATTTAACCCCTGTGATGCTGGTCCAGTTGCTGCAGTCCACCAGAGCTCCGGACCACCAGTCTGTCGTGTCTGCTGTCTTGGCACCTGTCCAGTACGTGCTATATCCTGATGTTGCACCTATTCAGTATCCTGCTGTATTCCTGCTGCTGTGTATGTTTATTCCTGCTGAAACCTGCTCTGCATACGTTTCTCTGCTGTACCACCTGTTTACCACCGCTTCTGTGCCTGTGTTCCTGTCCTGCCCCTCGGCTGTCCCCGCAGGTAGCCACGTCAGGGGTAGTGACCTGGGGCTTCCCCGCAGCGAAGTCTGTCCCCTTAGACTCCGCTCCCTAGCGTGGATCTATACCATCTCGCTTGCGGTGATCACAGTGGATCCACACCAGAATACCATCGTCCACATCCGTTACACAAGTTTTATAATGGTCAGAAATAGTGGTACTTATGATATACATGCATAACAGCTTATCTTAAAAAGTTCAGGTACACTTTAAGTCTGACATTTGGAGACACAGTGGGAGGACAGTTTGATGTACACATAGACCTAAAGAGCTTCTGCTATGCTGCAAAAATTTGTAACACTGAGAAAAATCAATACAAACATGTCATCAATGGCAGGTGCTTAAAATTCAAGTAGAAGTATGTGAAATAAATGAACACTTTAATCCCTTTTACTCCAGAGAGACCTATTTATTTTCAGATTTCCCACAACAGATTCCCCGAATAAACATATGACACAGTGTCTAACATACACAGATTTTTTTTTTAAACTGAGCTCATTGTCAAAACAGGCTTCCAGCAATGCACATCTGCTTCAACAATAATTCCAACATAAAAATAAAAATTGGCGGTAAAAATCACATCAATAGGAAGGCAAAATTTAAACTTTTGTAAACTTGCCCTTCCTTAGAAAAAGTCACTTAGATAAATAAACTTCTGGGTCCCATTTACTCTTTTTCACTGATCTATACATAAGGCCTACTGGACAAACGGGCATGTTAGAGCACAGTAAGACATTGGCTACTGGCCAGGAACACAAACACTATTACATCATACACAGTAATTTAATAAATACATAGGACATTTAGGTAAGTGGTTGAAAAACAAAATTAAAATTCTCAGAACTGGAGATGTTTTAACTGAAATGTGTATTGGATAATGAATCGTATAAATGGACAATAATGTTGTGTGTCATGCAAATACGATATGTGCCCTCACCTCATTTTAAAGTGTAAATAAAAAAACACCAGGTATTGAGTGAAACTTAAAATTATTTGGGTTTTACATCCAGTGGGAATTTGGTTAATTAAGTGGATGCTATTCAGAATGTTGTATACCACTTAGTAAAAAATCACCATATTTGTCCCTATAGCTTTCTTGTAGACTTGTGTCTAAAATATTTCACATCAGGCCTGTTAATATTAACTTGAGAAACCGCAAACCTTGTTCAGCTGGGAACTTTATCCATTACTCTCTTGTTCAGCGTTTCCCTTTCCCAGTGCCCCCCTGGGAAAAAACGTTGGGAACCCCTCATCAGCGGAGATCCTAAGTGACGTGATAGGGTACACCAAGCCGTTTTTCTTTCATTTTGGGGGCTTCCATAAGGAGAAAATCATCTTCTACGTGTTGCCTCGCCCCTCCTCCGATTCTCTAGGACTCCAATGGCTGCGACCCACTCTCCTACGCAGACTGGACATCAGGAAAGTAACTCCTGGGCCCAATTGCTTGAGCCGCGTCTGGTGGACCTCGCCCGGTCTTCCTCGCTCTCCCCCAAGCCCCCGGCCGTTGCCCGGGTTCCGCCGGTACAAAATTCGCTGAGTTTCTCGTACTCCTCATTGTCCATATGATTGCCAATTGATCTGCTACCGGGTACCACTCCTCCTCATGGCAGGGTTACCCCCGGAAAATTTACGAATGGGTTTATACGGAAGTCCCCTCTCCTGCGGGGCAGGATTTTTTTTCGGGGAAAAAAAAGGATGGACCCTTGCGGAAGCATGATTATGGGGGACTAAATAAGATACGGTAAAGAATTGTACCCTCCCCCGCGTCATGGAGCTTTACGATCGCCTACGCAGCGACGGATCTCTCCAATTTGGGATTAAAAAGGGTGCCTACAATCTGGTTCGCATCCGTAAGGGCGATGAGTGGAAGACGGCTTTAAAACCGGGGAGGGGCACTTTGAGTTTTTTTTCTTCCCGTTCGGGCCTGTGTAACGCCCCAGCCCCCCTTCCAGGAGTTTGTGACCTCCTTTATTCCTGGGTTGTGTATTGGACGACATTCTGGTTATTTGCCTAATCGGGAGACTCCCCTGTCCACGTTAACCAGATGCTGAGGCCCCTTCGACTTAACTACCTGACGCCAACTGGGGAAGTGCGTCTTGCATCAACTACCTCCACTAGGCTACTTTATTCAGACAAGGTTCGGTGTTGAATGGCCTCCCCACCCGATCTTTGGGCCATCAACGTTTTCGGGGTTTTTGTAATTATTACCGTCGTTTATCCCACACTTTTCCATGCTGGGGCTCCCCCATCGTGGCCCTCAAAAGAAAAACGCTAACCCACAATTTGGCTCCCTGAGGCCGAGGAAACGTTCGTGAAAGTAAAAAACGTTTTTTCCCTCTGTTTCTATCTTGTCGAGGCTGGACGTGCGAACCCTTCGGCTTGAAGAAAACCCTCCCCTGTGGAAGTCGGAGGGGTACTCACGCAAAAATGCCCAGGGCAAGACGGTCCTTGTGGCTTCTATTCCAAAACGTTCTCCCGGGGGAAAAGGGAACGATAATGGGAGACCGGGAGTTTTTGCCATCAAACTGGCCATGGGGGAGGCGCTATTTGCGGGAAAGGGATTGCCTTTCCCCCATCATATCAATCGGATCAAAGAACCTCCATTACCTCCAGAGGGCCCGCGACTCATCCACCCAAGCTGGGTGGTCGCTTTCTTTTCCGGGTTTTAACTTCCGATCCATTTCCTTTCCCGCAGAAAAAATTTTAAGGGCAGACGCTCTGTCACGTGCCTCCAACATGGTCGGGGAGGAGGTTGTCCCGAAGCACATAATACCCCCTGAGCATCTTGTCTCCGGAGCTACTGTCGACCTCCGTAATGTTCCGCCAGGGAAAACATGCGTGAGCCCTGCACTCTGAAGAAAAATCCTGAAGTAGGCATTGCCATTGGGTTTCCCACACCCGGTGCTCGCAAAACCTTCTCATCTCACATTCTACTGGGGGTCGACCTTTTAAGGATGTCAAAAATTGTCGAGGGCCCGTGTACCTGTGCAGAATAAAACCCCTTTTTCACAAACCCGCCGGCTTCTGGTCCTCTGCCCCCCCTACCAGCCCCTTTTCTCACTAGCGATGGATTTTATAACCGATCTTTCCCCCCCCTTCAGGCAGCACCCTGATCCGGTGTCACAATCGGCCAGTTCGTGTCAAAAAACTGGCGGGGCCTTTTTTCACAACTGCAGGTCAAGCTCGATTTCTCCTCGGGTATCACCACCAACAATGGCCGGTGGAAAGGGGCAATCAGGTCTTTTGGAACTTTTTCTCGTCTGGCCAGAATGTCTGGTCCAATCTGCTTCCGTGGGCAGAATTTTCCCATAACTCCCTAGATTCGGAGTCTGCAGGGGCCTCTCCTTCTATTCATGACGGGCCCGCATCCCCCCCCACCTCTCCCGTAGCATCCCCCTCTGATTCCCCGGGAGCGGATGCGTGGGCCCAAAACATGAAGGCCCTTGGGGTCTGACCCGCCAATCTCTTCTCCGTGGTCTGAGCGACGAAAGGGCCATGCGATAAAAAAAAGTCCCCCTCTGCTTCTCCCGGGTAAAAAAGGGGTGGTTTGGCCCCAACTATGTCCGCATTAAAATCCCGATTACAAACTGGGGGCCCCGCTTTTTTTGGGCCTTTCGACGCATTAAACGCATAAAACCCGGTGGGCCTACAATCCACTCCCCCCTACCATGTGCACCCGAACTCCTTTTTGTTCACTACTGAAAACCCTTTGGGCTTGAATATTTCTCTCGGAAGTAGTCCCCCCTCTCTGTGGCCGATGCCCCCTAATTCTTTTTTGGTCAAAAATCTTGGGTATAGGAGGACTAGAGGGAAAAGGTATTTCCTCGTTGATTGGAAAGGGCGGGCCTAGGAGAGGCTTTGGGAGCCACGGGAGAACATTCTGGACCGTAACATTATCCAGAGGTTCCTTCAGGTCTGAAAGAGGGAGGGGCCAATGGGGGGTGTACTGTCACGGATTCCCCTGCAACCCTTGTCCCGAGTTGCAGGCGCGTCCGTGCCCCTCACCCAAGCGGCGGCACTTCCCGCATGTCGGGCGCGGGCGCGCTAGTTCCTCTGCTCCTTCGGGAGCGTACTTACCCGGCCGGGCTCCTGCTTCAAGCTCTGTCCCTCTGCGTGCGCGGTCCCGATCCCTAGGGTGCGCGCGCACCGGCAGTGTTTTAAAATTTTAAAAGGGCCCGCGCACCCTTTAAATTTGGGTATTGTGGGCCTGCCCTATTTTGCCCCGCCTCTTTGGGTTTCCCTGCCGGATCTTTAGTACAATAGCCCATGGAAAGTTTTCCTATCTTGTCTGATACCGGTACCGATCGTTGCCCCCGTACCTCGACCACGAATCTTGCCCCCTCCCTTACCTTCCTGCCTGTCACGACCACAATTTGCCGCCTGCCGACCTCCTGCCTGTCCACGACAAAGACCGTCCCGCTACGATTCTGTACCACGCTACACCTCAGCTGCCTCCACAACAAGTCACGCAGGAGTAGCGACCTGGTAGACTCCCGCCCCAGCAATCCATCCCGCTTTGCACGGGGTCTGGTGAAAACCGGGACCTACTTAGATTCTGCTCCCTGGCGTGGCTTACGCCATCGCTTGCGGTGGTCCAGAGGATCCACTACTACCGACCGTGACACCCGCACTTATCAGGGCATATTGTATTGATATGCTTAAATGTCTGAGATGATAAAAAATGTGAAAACAAAGTCTTGTAAGTGATCAAAGACATTATCACAGAAAGCATAGACATAGAGCAGAAGGTTTAAAGGGTTATTCAGACATGCGGTTAAAAACACTTGAAAAGGTGCTGCAGGGTCATTACACACAGACCACATTATAAGGCTAATCCCACATGGTAAAAATGTATCATTGACATATTTTTTCACACTATTGATTCCTATGTGCTTTTTCTCAATGCAGCAAGTGTGGACATGACTTTCGCAGTAGCTCATGTGTGTAGCAGACTACAATTCCTTCCATTCATTGCTGACATCTATTCAAGACTGTTCACCTTCCCTGTATGCTCCCAGCTGTAGAAGAGCAAGTCTCCACCCTCTTGTCCATCTTATATTGTGCTTCCTCTCTGGTAAGCTTCACACTTTAGCTACTAGTTACATCCCTTCCTATCCCTTGTAGACACATAGATCACCTTCCGAGTGCTGGAACTGAGCATGTCTGATCAGAAATCTGAAAACTAAACTATAGGTCATATCCCCTGGCAACAAGCTATAAACTTCAGATTTTGAGCAAGTAATTGGTGAGTGATTATGTGGGAAACTAGTGAAAATGTAATTACATATTGAAGATTTTTACTTTGTACCACACACTTTTAGTACGAGTCAGGTTTTGTATACCAGAGTACCTCTTTAAGTAGGAGTTGATTGCCGCAGCTAAGTACAGACAGTCCCAGAGTTAAGAGCGGGATAGGGACTATAGGCTTGCTCTTAAGTTGAATTTATATGTAAATCGGAACAGGTATATTTATTAAATGTAACTCCAGAACACAAGGTTTTATTTTTAGTTTTGGTTAGTTCAGGGAAGGGTTTTTACATTTGTTTTTTTGTCTGTGCCCCTGTTAAGAAGATTTTACCTCATTCTCACCTCATGTGCTGCTGTGGCATGCTGGAACTTGTCCTTCCATAGCTACTATCTGATGGGAACATGGAACGACAAGTGTCAGCATGCCCCATAATTCTCCATTTGTAACTAGGGACAGATGTAAGTCAGAACGTTGTAAGTCGGGGAATGTCTGTATGGTCATCAAGAGTCAAAACTTTGAGCAGACCTGAACAGAAATCCTGTCAGAGGAAAAGAGGTGCCAGTGATGGACCGGGGCAGGTGCTGACTTGACACATTGCAAACTGATTATTTTTAAAAATGTCCTACAAAATGAATAGTTCACCCTAACAATGTACTGTATATGAAACATTATACATCATGGAATTACCATCACACACAAATTCTTATGTCCCCCCTTCTTTTCCATTTTAAATAAATAGTCAGATATGCACTAACCAAACTCCAGAATTATCATTTTAATTTAATTACATCCTTAATCAAAATTCATTTAATATTTCCATGCTAGCAATTAACCACAAAATGATAGGATTAAAAATAAATTGGAAACAAAACAATCTAATTTAATGATTAAAAAAAAAGCTATGTGAATCTTACTGCACAGAACACACATGCCATAAACAAAGTGATTTAGAGATTGGCTTCTCCAAACACTTAAACATTCTTTTTTTTTTTTTTTTTTTTTCACTGCAACCATAAATTCCGAAGATGGGGGGACATAAATTATATTATCCCCTAGTGCCCCCACTGCCAAAATATGGATTGTTTTTAGAGCAAGATATTACAGGAAAACATAAAAATCATGTCTTCAGCTCTCTGAAGTCTAGAATGTATTATGTGCTCAGTTGATGAGGTTGGTAAAAAGATTCACTAGACAATATCTTTTACCAGAAAAGTAAAAAATAGCTTGGCATATATTGGCACTAGGAACGAGGGGAATCCAATATTCTTTCCCGACAACCTATTTTAAAAATATTACTACAAATACATTGATATTAAATATCATTTTACACCCTGCCATCTTTATTTCATGTATGTATGTACTGATATGACCCAAAAGACCAATTTTGTCAAAGAGACTGTAATTTAAAGTCTTTTGGGCCCAAAAAAGAAAAATTTAATTTAAAAAGGGGCTCCCCCCCCAAAACATGTTCTTTTTATAATACAGGTGCCCTTCCAAGGACAGAGGATTTTCCAGTACCCTTGGGGACGGGAAGTGCGGGGTTCCCTCAAAAACCCTATTTATCCCCTGCATCCGAACAAATCTTCAAAAACAAATACAAAAAACCCATTTTCTAAAATTTTTTAAAATTAACAAAAAAAAAAAAAATTTTGGAAAAAATTAAAACAAAGTAATCTGTATCCCCAAAAACCCTTTGTCAAAATGTCCCCCCTAAAATTTTAATTTTTTTTTAAAATTAAAAAATATTTTCCTAAAATTAACACCTTTTCTTTTGTCCAATTTATAAAAAAAAAAATAAAGAGCAGAAAAATTTTTAAATTAAAAAAAAAAAATAAAATAAAAATATAGATAAATAAATATAAATATATATAATTAAAAAATTTTATATATTAATAAAATATATATATATATATTATAAATATATTAAAATAAAATATATATATATTTTCCCCCCTTTTTAACCCCCCAATTGCAGGGTGCCATTCTTTTTATCATCCCCGCCGGTGATGCAATGATACGGCAAAACATGCTGGGCCCCAAAGATTTGCTGTAGTAGAAACTTGCCTACAGACTGTTATCAAGAATCAAAAAAAAGAAAGTGAAGCCTTTTAAATTCTGTTTTGAAAAAAAAGGGTTGATTACAATTTTTTGGGTTTTTTTTTAAACCCAAGGGCGGCTTTTTTTAATTTTTAACCCCTACAAATTTTGGCAACCTCTTTTGAAAATAAAAACCAAAGGGACATTCTTTTTTTTTCTTTATAATTTTTTTCTTTTTAAAAAAGGAACCCAAATTTCTTTGACAATATTACAATGTGCGAAAAAAAGGGGAAAACCCCCCCAACCCTTCCAACAACAAAAGGGAACATATTTAAAAAATTTGGGAAAAGTTTCCAAATACAGTTTGTTCGTTTTTGCTTCCTAAATGTATAAATTGGGGAAAACTATCGATTTGTTTGTCCGCCCGAGCCCCTTTTTTTCTAGAAAATTAAGGGAAAAGCATTTTCCATTCCATACAAATAAAATTTTTTTCAGTTACATAAAAACTTTTGGGTGGAAATCCCGGGTAACCTGAGCAGCAGTATATTTCATTGAAAAATTCCCAAAACCCCTTGTTTCTGAGTATATCGGAAATACCGGGCCCTTTGGAAAGAAATTCACCATTATTCCATAGCTTATAGAACTTATCAATTTTTATCCCCTTTTTTTATAGTTTACTCCTTTTAAAGGGTTGTTTTAACCGGGTTTACTTTTTAAAAAATTCAGATATTTTGGGGGGGTTTACATCTAGCCTTTTTTTTGCGCAATGACCTTAGGGGCCATAAATAATGCCCTTGCCACTTTTTTTTTTTCCAAATGGTAATTTTTTGGGGAAATGTCTTCCACTTTTAACTCAAAATACATGTCGGTGATATGGCTTCTAAATGAAAACCCAAAAAAGATTTTGGGTTAAATTTTCCAATTTTAAATTTCCCCTTTTCCAGTCCCCAATTTCCCGGGTTTTCATTAAATTCCCCAAATTTCCCAAAGGGGTTTGAAGGTTACACCTGTTTACTAACGGCGATCTTTTTACCCAATTTTGGTAAAAATTTGCAGTGTACATACCGTCTATGTAATAGTTTATATCTGTGATAAACGTTTGTTGTTCCCTCAGGAAAAATTGGGTTTTAAAAATCTAAAGGATCTCATCCCAAATGCCCTTTTTCCCCTATGGGCCAAATTCCCCCTCCCCCCAGTTTGGGGGAATTTTGGCAAGATATTTTTGTAATAAACAGTTTTATTTTTAAAAGAAATTAAGTTTTTTTTAAATTTTTTTTCCTATTCTGTATAAGATCAATGATGGGTAAATTTATTTTTTTGGGAATCTAGGGGGGTTTTGATTTTTTTAAACAACGTGGCGGATTGGAAGGGATTTTAAAAAGAAGGGGTGTGGGGAAAAAGAAACTGGGAAATTTTAATTGGTTTAAAAAACTTGAAGCTCCTGTATTTTTTTTTATATGAGAAACCCTTTTGATGGCCCCCCGATTTTCCCTCTTCCCGGGCCCTCCCCAACCTTTTTTCCCCCAGTTTCCGGTTTTTCCAATTGTTCCAAAGGGGGTGTTTAAGGAGGGACACCCCGAAAGGGCCCCATGTATCCCCCTTTCTTTCCCCATATCTTTTGTTAAAAAAAAAAAGGGTTTTTTATATTAGTATAGCCTTTTTTCAACTCAAAAATCATTCTTGGACAAACAAATACAAAAATTTACAGCTAACAAGAAGATATGGGTTTTGCAATCTATTACAAAAAAAATTTCCCGTAATGATCTGATACCTATAATATTTAAAGGGAAAAAAATCCCAAATAATGAAAAAAAGAGTCCCAAAAAAAAACCAGGGGGCATTTTACAGAGGTTTCATCCAGGATTAAACTTTTGGGAAAAATGGGGAATCTGAAAAGAGCAGAGGGGGCGCTAGGGGGGGGCCAACATGAAAAATTAAAGGGGGGGTCTCACTACCAAAAGGGTTACCTTTTAAAAGTAAAGATCCCTTTCAAAAACAAGTCACTTTTCAATGTGTCTCTTAACTGTGCCCCACCCCATTCCCCTCTTGACTGGGGTGCATCAAATCCTTTAGGTCGCTATACTACACCCCTGTTTTTTAAAGTCCCCTTAAAAGGCTGTCAGCACTGGTTAAAAGCTACAGCCCCCTAGTCCTCAGCACTCATCAATGGGAGGCAGTAGTAAACCCGTAAACAACCCTCCCCTTTAAATTTAAAAATGAAACTGGGAAAAAAAAAAAAAGGGCCCGAGGTAAATGAAAACGTTTTAGGAGACAACCCCTTTTTAAAACTTTCCAAATAAATGTAAAACCAAAACAGGAGCAATTTGAACTGTTTTAAGTTTTTAAAAAAAAATTTTTTAAAAAAAAAAAAAGGGGGTTAAAATAAAAAATTTAAAAAGGAAAAAAAAAGAATTTTTAATTAAAAAAAAAAAAAAAACGTTTAAAACAAAAAAAAAAAAAAAAAAAAATAAAAATTAAAAAAATTTAATAAATTTTTTTTTTGGTTTTTTTTAAAAATTTCAATTAAATTTGTTAAAAGAAAAATTATAAAAAAAAAAAAATAAAATTTAAAAAAATTTTTTTAAAATTTTAAAAAATTTGGGGAATAAAAAAATTTAAAAATTTGGAAAAAAAGTTTTTATAGTTTTTTTTTTTTAAAATTTAAAAAAAATTTTAAATTTTAATTTTAAAAAAATTTAAAAAAAAATTGGTTAATTTTTAAAAAATTAAAAAAAAAAAAGGTTTTAAAATTTTAAATTGAAATTTAAAAAAAAGGGTAAAAAACGGAAAATTTTGGGGGGTTTACCATTGTTGCCCAAAAAAAACTGGGGGAAATTTTAAGGAAATGAAGGAAAAAAACCTCCCCAAAGAATTTTGGCAAGATTTGAAAGGGAAATCAAATTTTGGGACCGAACGGGGGGTTCCAAAAAGGTTTTTTTTAAAGGCCCGGCACATTTTTAAAAAAGGGCCGGGGTGGGGCCCCAAGACGTTCGGGGAAAAGGGGGGGGTTCGGGCCTTTCCCCCCTGGTCCTCACACTGGGGCCCCGTTTTTGGGGTGCAAAAGTGCTCAAATTGCTTTTAGCTGAAACTCACACAAAAAGATAACTTTTAACAGGGGATTTTCTTTTTGGGGGGGGGGGGATCCCCAGCTTGGGCTCAAAAACTGCTTCCTTTTTGTCTAATTTTGAATTTTTTTGGGGGTTTTTGGAACGAAATCCCCGTGTACGTCCCAAATTTACCCGCCCAAAAACATTTTAAATTTCTATCTGGTCAGTTTCTTGGGGCACATTGAAAAATCCAAGGGTTATCTAACCCTTGTTTTTGTGTTGTATTCTTTAAAAGGGAAACCCAGCGGGTTTTTACAAGCCACAAAACCAGAAAATTTTTGGGGTTCTATTTTTTTTACGCAATTTATATCCAAAGGAAAATTTAACCCTTTTTTGTGCTATTGGAGTCAGTAATGAAACGGTTTTTTTTAAACCCCCAAAAAGAAATAAATTTTTTCCCGGGTTTTGGTTTCTTTGGGCAAAAATTTATATCCAAAGGGTTTAATTAAGCGTTTTTTTTCTGCTTTTTTAGTCAGAAAAAAATTACACGTCTTTTTAAAAAGGGGCCAAAACCAGCTAATTTTTGGCTGCTCATTTTTTTTGCCCCAATTTATACCCAAAGGGTTTAATTAACCCTGTTTGTGCTATTGTGGGTCAGTAAAGAAACAGTTTTTTTTCAACCCCAAAAGGGAAGATATTTCTCTGAAAGCAAAAATTTATTTTGGCCGAAGGGTTTAAATTTAAAAGTGTTTTTTCTGCTGTTGTAGTCAGTAAAAAACACGTCGTTTTAAACGCCACATCCCCAGTAAATTTTTTGGCGGGCCTTTTTCCTTTGCGAAATTTTTATAAAAAGGGGTTTAATTTAAAGCGGGGTTTTTTATTATTTTATTTTCAGAAAAATTAAACGGGGTTTTCAAGGGCCAAAAGGGAAAAAAAATTTTTCTGTAGCATTATTTTTTTTCCCCGGGAAGGTCATTTAAGCGTTTTTCCCTGCTGTTGTAGTAAAGAAAAAATTACATGTCTTTTTAAACTTGCCCATACCATTTTAATTTTTGGCAGCTTATTTTTTTTTGGGAAAAAATTTATACCAAAAAGGGTTAAAAAACCCTTTTTTAAAAAATCATAAAAAAATTTTTTCCCAACCCAAAAAAAAAATTTTTCCTTAAAAAATTTTAAAAAATCCAACCCCAAAAAAACCCCCTTTTCCCCCCCCTTTTAACCATTAAAATACAAAATTTTTAAACCCCCCCCCATCCCCCATTAAAAAAATTTTTGTTAGCTTTTTCCCCCTTTTTCCCCCCAATTTAAAAATTAAAAATTTTTCAAATTTAAAATTCCATAAAAATAACCTTGTTTTCCCTAACCCCCATAAAATAAGTTTTTTTTCCTTTTGGGGGAGCCCCAACTTTAAAAAGGGGGTTTTCCCAGTTTTTAGGGGGTTTAAAAATTTACCCCCCAAACCCCCCCCCTGGTTTTTGGGGGGTTTTTCGGGAAAAGTGTTTTATTCGTTTTTTTTAAAATTTTTTTTAAAAACCCTTGCCCCCCCAGCAGGGGTTGGGGAAGGCTTTTCCATCAGTGGAGTGGGCCCCAAACATTCCTTGGGGGGGAAAAGGTAACCCTTGGGTGGGGTTGGGTGGGGGGGGTTTTGGTTTGGGTGGAGGCCCCTTTTAACGGGGCCGGGTGTTTTTGGGAAAAAGCGGCCGGTTTTGTCGGGGCCCCCAAGGGTTTTTCTAGATTGGTGGATCTAAACCACCCCGGCCCCCCCCGCGGACCCCCCTTTTTGGGGGGTTTTGGGTTTTAAATACCACTCCTTAGTTGGGGGCCCTAAAAGGGGGGGTGGCTTCTTCCGGGCCCTAAACCCCCGCCCCCTTTTCCCGGGTTTCGGGCCCCCCCCCCCCCTTCGGGGGCCCAGAAATTTTAAGTTTTATGGGGTTGGGCTCAGCCCCACTATACAGCCGAGGGACGAAAAATTTTGGGGAGGACAGTAAGCGTTTCCCTTTGGCCCGGAAAAAAGGTGGGGGGGCTCCCGGGGTTTTTTGGGGGAGTATTGAGGGGTGGAAAAAGAGGGGAAAGGGGGGGGGGGTTTTGAGCGGTAGCCTTTGCTTTACCAAGATTGTTGAGGGAGGACAGCGGGGACGATCAAACACTCTTGAAATATAAAAACGTGGGTGGCTTGAATCCATTTTCTGCTTTTACACCAGTTTGTTAAAATTTGAAACCGAGGGAAACTTAAAACTAAAGGGAAAGACCAAAAACTACGGGGAATGTTTTAGGTGTTATTTTGCATTCTTTTCCTTTTATTGTTTTGAATTCAGTAAAAAAAACGGGAAAAATGGGACAGAAAAAAAGAAGAAAAAGGGAAATCTGAAAAATGGTTTTGGTATGAACTTTTCAGTATGAAAAATGGGGATTTTTTTTATGCCCAACTTATTTGAAACAAAAACCCAAAAAAAATCTTTTAGGGCCCCCCCCTGTTACCGGTGGAAAAATTTTTCATCCACACAGATTTAAAGGGGTTTAAGAAAGAAAGTTGTTTAAACGTTTTTTGTTCACGAAAAGATTTAAAACAGGTTTTAAAGGAAAAAATTTGCTGAACTTTTTATCTAGGTGTCCAGATTTTTAAAGCTGTGGAAATTCTTTTAGCTGTTAAATTTTTAATGGAAAGGTCCCCACACAACCACCTCCAAGACTATTAAAAAAAATAAAATAATAATAATTTTTTTGTCCTGTAGGAAAAAAAGGGTTTCCTTCAGCCCCCGTCTGTCATATTCCCTTTTTTCCGGAAACCCCTTTTTCCCTTTGTCCCCTTGGGCCACGAACCCTTGTCGCCTGTCCGGGCCTTTCCGCCTGTCCCAACTTCCGAGCTTCCCCCTTTCGATTTTAGAAACCTGCTACACCCGGCTGCCACAGGGAAAAAAAGTCAGGGGGGGTAGCGACCTTTGGGAGACTCCCCCCGCAGCAAGGGCCCCTCCCCCTTTTCGGCAGGCTTGGGGAAAACTTGGGGGCCTACTTAGGGCCCCGCTCTTGGCGGGGGTAAATTTCCATGCTTGCCCGGGGGTCCAGTGGATCCCCTTGCTGGGCCGTGACAACAGAAGCAGGGGGAATGACGTTTATTTTCCCATATTGACATTTAATCAATATTTTTGGACAGCATAGTAGTCTTAAAATTTTTTTTCTGGATCACCTTAGTGCAAAGGGGACGCCCAAAAGGGGGGTTTTTTCCCCCCCCCTTCCAAGTTTTTCCAAAAAACAATTTCCAAAAGGGGTCAGATAGGTTTTTTCCCTTTTTTGGGATTTCCCCGTGTTTCAGCTCAAACAACGTTTCGAATTTTTTGAGTCTTTATCAAAAATTGGGTTTAAAAAACAATGTGGTCGAAATTTTTGCTGTGATTTCCTTTTAAAACACTGGGATTTTCAAATAATGTACACCTTTTTTGCTGACGCCCTTGGTATGTGTTTTTGTTTTCATTCGTTTTAGTCCTGGCGAGGAAAAAAATTTCAATCTTTGCATGAAAGGGGCCCCGAAAAAACAGCAAGGTGTAACGCAAAGAGGGTGCCAATGGACCAAAATTAAATTACCAGGGTGTTAAAATCCGACCCCTTGGATCATCCCAAAAAAACCTTAATAGGGCCCTTTTTCTGTTCAAGAGTTTGTTCCAAAAAAAATGGAGGCTTTGGGTTTCCACCGTTTTTAAATGTAAAAATATCAGCCTTTGTTGGGGGGAGGCCGGTCTGCCACTGCAGCTTTTTTAAAAGGGTGTTTTCTTTGGTTGGGTGTTTTAAAAATGGGCCGAAGTCATGCAAAGTTTCCCGGCCCTTTTTTGAAAAGGGCTTTCAGTTGGGGTTTTTAAGACTTGAAAAAACCGGGTTTAGCAATTTTTTCCCCTCGTGTTTTGACTTTGTTCGCCCAGGGCAACATCCTGCCACTTGGTTTATCAAAAAAACGTTTTTTTTGGGCCTTTTTCCCCATTCAATTAAATTTTCCCCGGTTTTTAAAATTTTTTTTTTCCCGTTCAAACAATTTCCCCCCGTTCTAAAAATTTCCCCTTTTTTGGGGGGAATTTCCCCTTTAAAATTTTTGACTTTAAACCCCCCTTTCTGTATTTAGTCAGATATCCCCAGGGGTTTCCCCCCGCAGGACCCGGTTGTTGGTTAAGATGGTTTTGCACGCAGGCTTTGGATACCTCCCAAAAAAATTTTTCCCTTTTCCTTTTAAAATTTTTACCCGAACCAAATTTCTGCCCCCAAACCCCCCCAAGTTCCCCAAAAGGTTCAATTAACCCCTCGGGGTGTTCTGGGTATTTATTTCGATTTAAAAGGCGACCACTCTAAATGGGGGGCATGGCGGTTCTATCTCAAAATATGGAACTCCCCCCACGGGCCCGCCCCCATTTCCAGGGGTTTTAGGGGACCTTTATGGGGGGCGTTTTTTAGGGGAAATGATATATCCAAAAACCGGGGCCCCGGGGTCCGGAAGTTTGGGATGTCCCAATTTCCGTTGGGTTTGTTTCGCCCGTGGTTCTGTGGTGTACCGGCCCTTGGGGTTCCAGTTCCCAATCCCGCCGGGGGTTTTTTGTCCCATTTCCCGGTTTTGGGATCAGAAAATGCATGACCCGGGTGGGAGGGATTTTTAGACCCTCCCGGGGTTGGGGTGGGGGCGTGAAAGGGGGGGTGCCAAAGTGGGGGTCCCCTCACGGGTTTTTTGGGGGAGCCGGGGTGGGCTCTGCCGTTGAAACCCGGAGGGGGGGGGACCTTTTAAAAGGGAAATTTTCCCGGAGCATCCCTACACAGAAGGGCCCGGGCCCCATAAGCCCCTCCCTTTTGAGCCCCAAAAAAAGCAAAAAAAGGTAACTTGGCCCATTCTAATGCCTTTTGTCTGTTAAACCCATAATTTTATTTGCCCCCTTCTCTTTCCCCGGAAAATATTATCCTTTTTTTTATTTTTTGTCTAGTGTGCCCTCCAAAGGGTTTAATTTTTAATTTTATAAACTTTAATCTGAGTTAGTTGTCTTGATCTTTGGCCCCCACCGCCTAGTTTCTCGGTCTATAGTATTTTTGCTTTCCCCAGGGTTGGTTCCTGACCTTTTTTGTTTAAATCGGGCCGGAAACCCGGGCTTTTTTAAAAAAACGAAAAGAACTGGTGGCGCAAATTTTTTGTCTCCCCGTGCCTGTGGGGGACGGGGTTTAACGGGGGGAACAGTATCTGGTGACCCTTTGGGGACCCCGAGGGGGGCCGGTTTTCAACGGGTACACCCCCCTTTAGGCACCCGGGCGTCCCTCAAATGGGGCCCGGGGGACCCAGGCGTTTTTGTCAAATTGGTTCGCAGGCGGGGTGGGGATCAAAGGCAATAGTGTTTTTGAGTGGCGTTTCCGTACTCCCAAAAACTAAGGCTGCCAGCAGTGGGTTTTGGTGCTGGGGGGCTTTTAAAATTTTTAATCAAACACTAGGGCCAGTCAGAGTGCAAAAACAAGGTTTTGGGTGCATTCAGGTTGCAGTTTTTGTGTTTAATTAAACCCAAGGGGTTGCATTGGGAAGGTGGGCTGGTCCTGGGCAAGGGCCCAAAGGTTGGGAGGGGGAGGAAAAAAGTCAGGGGAAGTGGCCCGGGTTTAGCTCGGCCCGGGCCAGGGTTTTGGGGGTATGAAGGGGGGGGGAAGGGGGGTTCCAGTCGGGCTCCTCAAGGGGGCCAGTTCCCCGGTGGTTCCGTTGGGCAGGGGGCGCTCAACCCCCAGTTTTTCTTTTCCCGCAAAACTGCCCCCGGGCTAAGGGTTGGGTGGAGAACCCCGACGCCTACAAGGGGTCTCCCTAGGGCTCGGGAAAAAAGGCGCGAGCGGAATTTTTGGGGGGTGGGAAATGCGCATCGTTTACGTGCGGCTTTGAGGCGGAGGGTGCAGAACGTTTACCCAAGGGGGGGGGCCCCAGGAACGGTAAGGCCGAGACCCGGGGGGGTACCACCAATAACAGGTGGACGGGGCATAAAAGGCCAAGGGCCACCCCAGCCACATTAGGCCTAGTACCCAGGGCCCCAAAAATTTTTAAGGGGGGGAGGGGGCCTTTGGGGGGCTGGTTTTAAAGGGTGGGGAAAACTGGACACCCTTTCCCGCTTGGGATTTGAAAAAATTTGCCGCCGCCCATTGGGGGGTGAGGCCAAAGGGGGGCCGGGGGGGCTGACTCCGTTAGGGGTTTTTGCTTGGGGGGATCTTTGGGGACCTTTCCACAGGCCCGGGGGCCAAACCCCTGCCTCGGAGGCGGGGGGGGGGGCCGGTTTGGATCCGGCGTTAAACCTTCCAATTTTGGGAAGGGTTTTCGGAAAAAGCCGGGGGGTTTGCACCGGGGGGGGGTTCAGGCAGCTGGGGCCGACCCTTTCGGGCCCCCCCGAGAGCCGGTGGGCCAGTGGGGCCCCCCCCCCCCGGGGTTTTTAAAAAAATCACCAAACCTTTCCCGCAGCTGAAGGAGTCTTTGCCAAGGGAAACAGGTTTTTTTTTGGAAAAAGCCCAAAGGGGCCTCCAAACCCGCATTTTTCGTGACCGGGAAAAACCCGTGGGGGGGCCCCGCCCCAGACAAAACCCCGCGGATGAGTTTTGCCAAAAAATCGGGGGACCGGAGGGCCGGAAGGAAGCAACCCAGGGGGGGGGGGGTTAAGATGGGCCTGAAAAAGGGAAAGGGGGTTGGGCCTTTAACCCCTTTTTAAACAACAGGGGGCCCCCCAGGGGGGGCCTGTTTTCCCCCCCCCAAACTTTTGGAAGGGGAAACCCCACTCCCCGTCCAACCTTTGGGGGGGGCCAGGGGGGGGGGACTTTCCCCAAGGGGGCCCCCAAATTTTTTCCCCCCCCCCCCGGGCCAGGGGGGAAGGGGGGGGGGCCCGGTTTCCCGGGGGACCCTTTTTCCAAGGCCCCCCAATGTTTTGGGGTTGTGTTGGGGGGGGTTTTTTGGGGGAAAAAGGCCCTTTTAACCCCAAGGGGAAGGGCCCCCCCGGGAAAGGCCCCCCGGGTTCTTTTTGGGGGGGTTTTGGGGGGGGCTCCCCTTTTTAAAACCAGGCCGGAAAAATTGGTTTTGGTGGCCGGCCCGGGGGGCCGATGGGGTTTCCCAAAAAGGGGGCCATGATTTTTCCCGGAAAGACCTTTTCGCGGGGGCCGGAATTTTAGGGGGGTTGTGGGGGCCGGGGGCTTTTCCAGTTGCCAGGGGGTTTTTATTTGGGGCTTTGGGGGGTTTTCCGGGTAGGGGGGATTTTTCGGGAGGTGGGGGGTATTTTTTGGGCCCCAAAATTCCCCCGGGTATTATTTTTGTTTGGGGCAGATTGGGACGGAGGTAAACCCCGTTTTGAGACCCCTGAAGCCCCAAAGGGGGGGCTCCCCCTAAAGGGGTTTTTGTCATCCAACCTTGGGTTTTAAATTTTGGAAAAAACAATTTTGTTAACATGCATACTAGGGGAGTATGGAGGGGGGGTGATATGGTGTGTTCCCTTCCATCCCGTGGGGGGATTTGGGTCAGCAGGTTGCAAAAGGGCAGCAGGGGTGGTTTTTCCGCAAGCCCCGATGGGAATCCTCCTGGTGTTTGGGACAGGGGGGACAAAAAAAGGGGGGCAGGGCAGCTGTGGTTTTTGGGGGAGCAAGCAGGGGAGGGGAAGGGGTCCCAGGAAAGGCCACAGGGCAGGGTCTCCCCACAGGCCCGGGGCCCGGGCAGGGGGGGGAGCAGCTGTGGGGGGGGGAGGCATTCAGGTGAAGGGGGAGGGCTCCCAGGGGAAAAGGCCCCAGAGGGAGGGTTCCCCTCACAGCCAGGGGGAGACAGGGGGGAGGGCAGCACAGTGGGGGAGCATGCAGGTGGGGCAGGGGTCCCAGCCAGGGCCACAGGGCGGGTTTTACCCCCAGCCAGGGCCCGACAAGGGGCGGGCAGCCTTCAGTGGGGGAGCCTTTCAAAGGGGGGGCGGGGGGGGCCCAGGGGGGCCCCATTTGAGCAGAGTCTCCCCCCAGGTTTTCCCCGAGGGCCAGGGGTTTAGGCCAAGCGCTTTGGGGGACCCTTTTATAGGACGCCGAGGGGGGGGGGAGGCCCTTAAACCCCCGGGGGGGTTTTTCAGCGGGTTCGTTGGGGCCCCTGTCCATGCGCCCGTTGGTAGGGCAGGAGCCAAAGGGGAAGGGCCCCTCAGGGGGCCCCACCGGGTTTTTTCTCCCGCGGGCCTTTTTTGGGAAATGCCAGGGTAGGTTTTTGGGGGCAAGGGGATTGGTTCCCCTGGAACCCCAACAGATGGGCGTGGCGTCTCATCCCTTTGGGCCCCGTTTCGGGGCGAGGGTTTTAGGGGAGTTGGTTTTTGCGGCTTTACGACAGCCCCGAAAATCTCAAGGAGCAGGCGGGGACAGGCCCCCTTGGGGCTCGGGGGACCGCCGCGGGTGGTTTTGGGGGCCCCAAGGGAACGGCCTTTTTAACCCCATGACGGTTCCCACCGGGGTTTTACCCGGGGGTTGGGGCCCCGGGGACCGAAGGTTTGGTTTGGGACCCTATCCGTTCGGGCGGAGGGTTTTTGCGGGGGTTTTCGGAAAGAGATTCCGATGGCCCCGGGCCCCCCTAGGGTTTTTCCCCAAAAAAACCTGGAAAAAAGGCCCGGGCCCGCATTTCTACTGGCCCCAAATGGGTGGGGCCGGGGTGGCTGCCTACTGCCCGGGCGTTTCCAAAACCTGTCAGAGAGTGGGGGAAGGGGGGGGGCCCAGGGGCCCCAAAACCCCCTTTTTGGGCCTCTGCCCTTTTTTGGCCCAACCTTTTTAGGGGGGGGTGGCTGTGGAAATTTTAAATTTGGGCCCCCTCCTTGTTTTCCCAGAGCCCCCGGGAAAAGCTTCGTTACTGACGGGGTTTTGTAGACTAAGCCACTCCGGGGACCCCGGGAAGGGGGGGCCTTGTCGGGCCCTTTGGGGCCCACCCAAAGGTTTGGGCCCCCGCCTTTTTGGAGATTTTCTCTCGAGTGGGCTTTCCCCCAGGAAAAGCTCAAAGACCCGGGGGGCCCAGTTATGTCGCAGTTAATGGGGGTTTCCCTTTTTGGGAAGCTGATACTGGTGCAACATCTTTTTGGGGGGCCAGCCTTTCCACCCCCCGACTTAAAGGCCGTGTGAACGGTTCAATTGGGACCCTGAAAAAAGATGCTTAAGATGTTGGTCGGGAAACCCTGGGGGCGACTTTGGGGGGTGGGGGGGGCCCCACACCCTTTTGGGGGATTTTTGGGGAAAGGGCCCCAAAAACCTTAACGGGTTTCGCTCCCTTCGAGCCCCCTTTTTTTTGGGCGACGTGTCGGGGGGCCCCTGGCTTGGTGAAGGAAAGGCCCGGGAAAGGGGGTTTTGGGAAACCCCGGGGGGGTGTTTGGGGCTTGAGTATGTTTTTGGGGCTTCCGTGACAAAATGCAGGCCCCCCCTTTAAACAGTTTGTGCAGAGAATTTTTTACGGGCCCAGGGGGGGGGCCGAAGCGGGGTACGCCGGGTTGGGGTTGGGGGTGGGGCCTTCCGGGGGGGTTCAGGGGTGTGGGTTTCCCGGTTCCCTTTCCACAGGACAAGGTTTCAGGTAGCCCGGGAAGGGGCCCAAAATGTCGTGCCACAAAGCAACTCAAAGCAGTCAGTAAATGGGCACCCTGGACCCGGCCGGGGGGGGGAAGGGGGGTTCCCCCGGGACAGGGGGAAGGCGCATTTTTTGAGGCGGGGGGGATTGGGGCCCCGGCCCCTGGGCCAAACCCCGCCCCAAAGTGGGAGGGGAGAAATTTGGAATGGGGGTTGGGGGCCCCGGGCAGGGAAGGGGGGTTTCCTTGGGGGATGGGGAGAGGGGGAAGGGGGCCCTAGGCCCCGGGGGGGCCCATTTGGCCCAACCTTCCACCCCCCGGGGCATTTTTAAATAAAGTGGTTTGGGAAAGGGCGGGGGAGGGCGCCGTCCCTACATGGACACGGGGATCACCCCCCAAAACCGGCGGTTTTTTTTATTTTTAAGTCTCCCCCCGAAGTGCCCCGCAGCACATGCGGGGAGGAGTTGGACGAGGGTGCTGAAAGCTTTAGGGTTTATCCCAAAAAAGTTTCCCAAAAGTTCCTGGGCTCGCCTGTAGTCCCCGTCCCAAGAAGGATCGGGCCAACCAATCTGGTTGGGACTACTGGGGCTCAAAGGGTGTCCCGGTCACGATTGGGGTTTCCCAATGGCCCCCATCCAATGAACCCCGCCTCATCAAAAATTTTGGCCGGGGGCCAAATTTCCGGCCATCATGGATCTGGGCCCGGGGGGATTTGGGAGATTTTCCCCGGAAACCCCTGGGGCAAGGGGGGCGCTTTTGGGCCCTTTTTTCCCCCATTCGGGGGGGTTCGAGTCCACTGTCATGCCATTCGCATGAAAAATGCCCCCCGCCCCTTTTCAGCGGAAATTTTTGGCAAAAACGGGGGCTTAAGGGACTTGAAGGGGGGGGGGCCCGGGTTTTCTGGGGTAACCTTGGGATGAAATAGCCCAATTTTTAGTCCCCCCCTGGGAGGATCCCTCCACCTGACGCAGGTGCCCTTTGGGGTATCTGCCAGGCAAGGCTTGACCCTCAAGCCTTTTGGGAAGTTGGGTAGGTTGGGGGGGTGTGGGGGGGTCCCCTTACCTGGGGCAAACCCGGAAGGGTGGGGGGGCCTTGAAACCAGAGCCCGGGGGAAAAAAAGGGGATGCCAAGACATCCTGGCCCCCCCCGGCCAAGAAGGAAGGTTTTTCCCCTTTTTTGGGCACGCTTTGGGGGACTATTTGGAGGTTTGTTCCAAACTATTGTAGGGCCCCGGGGAAAGCCTCCCTGCAGACCTCACCGGAAAGAGGGGGGCCCTCCGGCAAATCGAAATTTTGGACAAACGGAAATGCGGGGGGGATTTTTTGGCCTTTCCAAGCCCCTTGGGGGCCCCCTTGGGCCCGGCCCCAGTTTCACCAGCCCGTCCCACTTTACCCGGCAGTTTAAGTTTCAAAAACCCCGGCCCCGTGACTGGGGCCCCGGGTTTCATGTGCTCAGCCGGGGAAACCCCCCAAGGGACGGAAAATTCCCCCTTTTGTACCTGAGCCGGGAAGCTTTTTGCCGGGGGAAGGGGCCTATTCCCATGGAAAAAGAATTTTCCGGGGGATTTGTTTTTGGGGGCCCTGCAGCGGCTGCAAAACCCTATCTATACGGGGGGGGTCATTTCATTGTGGGACCGACCAAACCCTCTGGCTGGGGGCCCCACGGTTTTCTGGAACCAATGGGGAGGTTGGGTAAGGGGTTTGGGGCCCTTTTGCGGGTTCCCAAAAGTACAACTTCGCCCTTCCCCCCCGGGGGGAAAGGGCCCAGCCCGGGAAGGCCGAAAAGGGGTTTTCCCGGCCCGGGGGGGTGGGGGGCCCCGGGGGGGTGGGGGCGGGTGGGGGAGCACCGGGGGGGGCTTTTCCCCCTAACCCTTTTTTGGGGGGGACCCGGGTTTTTGGGGGAGAAATTTCCCCTCCAAAATAAAGACTTAAACCCCCAAATTTTGTATCAGTAGTATCACAGCTGCCCCCCGCCCCGGGGAAGCTCAATTTACCGTAATTTAAACCCCTTTTTAAATTTCCTTTTGGGGGGGTTTCGCACTGAAAGGAAACGGGGTTAAACCGTAAAAAGAACCCCTTTCCCCTTCCCCCTTTAAATTGCACTGACAAATGCTTTCCTTTACCCCCCCAAGCTTCAAAGGCCCTTTATTTAATCCAAAACCCCGTTGGGGTTTGTCTCCGAATATTTCTATCGATTTATAGGCGACCGCTCTTTAAATGGTGCTTTGGCCCAGTTCATATCTCAAAAATTTGGGGAAATCCCCCGCACGCCAAACCCCCTTTCAGGTTTCCAGGGCGGGATGGGGCTGAGATATCCCGGAAACCCGACCCCGGGGGGTCCGTTTGTTGGGATGTTTGTACCCGTGCTGTGATGGTTGGGGCCCGGGGAGCTGGTTCTGATGGTGCTTTCCCCTCGGTTTCTGTTGGGAAAAACCCCGCCCCAGTTATAGTCCCATTTTTGGGGTTTTTTTCAGAAAATGCATGACCCCGAGGGGGGGGAGGGAAGGGGTTTTTTAGGAACCCCCCCCCAGGGGGGGTGTGGGGGGGGCGGGGGGAAAGGGGTGCCGATGTGGGCTTTTCCCCTCAGGATTTTAAAAAAGGGCCCCCGTGGGCTCTGGGCCCTTTTTTTTCCCGGGGGGGGGGGGGCACCCCTTTAAAAGGGATTTCTAGGAGCCAATTCAAAAAGCAGCCAGGGCCCATTAAAACCCTCCCAATGTGAGCCCCCCGAACCCAAAATGGCCCAAAAGGGGTTTTTTTTTTCTTGGAAACCTTTTTAAATGCTTTTGTCGGGGAACCCCTTTTGTTTTTCACCCCCCTAAGTTCGTATGTTTCCCTTTTTTATATATTTTGGGGTTGGGGTTTAACCCCCTAAGGCTAATTCTTCTTTTTTTAATTTTTAATTCTGGGGTTTGGGCTGTTTGATCCGGCTCCACCGCCGTTAGAGGGTCTTTTTGTTTATTGACCCCGGGTTTGGGTCCGGCCCGGGGGTTTTTGTCGGTTCCCGGACTGGTCTTTATTAACCCCTTAAACCGGGGAACGGGGGGGCGGGTTGGGTTTGGGGCCCTGTTGCCGGGGGGGGACAGGGGTTTTTTTTAACGTGGAAAAAGACTGGCTGACCGCGCACCCCGAGAGGGCCTTTGGGGCCGGGGCGCGAGTTACAAACCCCGGCAGGCCGGGGCCCCCTAGGGGGGCCGGGGGGTTGGCTGGGGGCGGGACAACCCCGGGGTTTTTTTTTACGGGCTGCTTTCCCCCTGGTTTCAATTTAAATTTTTTCCCCCCGGGTTTAAAATTTTTTTATCTGGTTTTTCCCTAATTTTCCCCCCTTTTTCCAAAAATTTTTTCCCCTGTTTATTTTTTTTATTTTTCCCGTTTATCAATTTTCCCCCTGTTCAATAATTTTTTCCCTTTTTTAATTTTTATTTTTATTCCTGTTCATAAAATTTTCCCCCCGTTAATATATTTATTCCTGTTCATCAATTTTCCCCTAGTTCATCAGTTTCCTGTTTGCCCGTGTACCCCCCCTTTCCCGCCCAAGTTACCTGACCTCGAATCTCCCCCGCCTCCCATACTTGTTGGTTTTCCTTTGAGATGAGTTTCGTTTTTATGATTGGTACCTCGCTGGGCCTCGGTGCCCCCGCAAGCCGGGGGTAGAACCTTGGGTTTGGGGCTCCCCCCCGCGGGAAAGTCAATCCCACCTTTTCGGCGGGTCTGGTGTAAAAAAACCTACTTAACCCCCCCCGCCCCCCCTCCCCCCCCCCCACCCCCCCCCCCCTTTTTGGTCCCCCCCCAAACCCCCATAAAACCCGTGTCCCCCTTAAAAAAAATTGCGAAGTGTATCCCCCCCCCCCCCCCCCCAAATTTTTCCCCCCCGGCCAGTTTTCTTTGAAAATGGTGCAGAATTCCCACCCATTTTTTCCCCCGGGAAAACCCCCCCCCCCCCCCCCCACCCCCCCCCCTAAATAACACCAATTGGGGCAGCAGCACGGGCAGGGTTTTTGCACTTTGGGATGGCTAGACGCATACTGGGGGTCTTTGTTTAATCGTTTTCGGTGAACGGTGTTGGCACCGGGTGCCGAGGGCAGGAGTATTTTGGACCGGTAGATGATGTAATAAAAACGGGAGTTGTTTTTTGGCAGAGGTGGTTTAAGCCTTGGGCTCCTGAAATGGGAGACGGGGCCACGGGGGTGCAGCTGTTTTTGGGGCGGGATGGCCCCCATATCTGAAACACGTATGGTGCACTGCATGATGTATATGGGAGGGCGTGGTTTCCAACGGGTTTGGGGGCCCCCGGGCTTTCTTTATTTTCTGCCCCCAGATTTACATTTAGTTATGTTCAATCCCCCTTGGGGTTTTCGTCAAAAAAAAAGGTACACCGCCAAATAGGTGGGTTTTTACCACCAAAACTCCGAAATGGGGCCAAAGTGTTCCCGCCCCCTGCCCGGTGAGCCCCTGTGCCGCTACTTTTGGGACCCGCAAAGTGGGTTGTCTGAATCGTGGCCCTTTAGGTTTCCCAAAACCCCGCAATGCGCACCCCTTTTGACTCCTGGGCCACCCTTTCCGACTTGCTGGGTGCGCCCCTGCCCGAAAACACAATGCTGTCTCTCTTCTCCCCAATGATAATGAGGGGAAACCCTTGAAAACGTTGGTCTGGGTCAGTTTAAAAGCATCACATGGCTTTCAAAACACCAGTTTGGGGGGGGTGGGAAAACCCCAAATTTACTCTCCCGGGCCCCGGGCCCTTTTTACTCTCTATGTCCAAGTTCCAGATTGTGTTGTCCAAGGGCCCCCTTTTTCTCCCCCCGTCTCCCAAAACTTAAGAGAAGGAAAAAAAATGCTTCCAGGGGGGGACAATGGGGAGTTTAGGGGGAGGCGACTGCGTAAGGGGGCCACTTCATTTTCCCCGGGGGAGAAAGGGGGCACAAGGAGGGGGAAAAGGGGGGGGGCTGAAATTTCTGTTTTGCGGGGCCTTTATTGCCTTGTGGGAACTAGGGAAACCCTTTCCTTGGGCCCCGCCTTGCTTGCTTCACCCGGCTCCCCCCAGTGCGGGTCGGCTACTCGATTTGTTTTTTGGGCCCGTCCCGCCAATTTCCCCCTCACCGGTTTTTTCTGTACAAAAAAAGTGGACCCACTCACAACATAAAACCCCCTTTTCAACTCTCCCCATCACTTTTTTCCCCCTTTTGCAAGAAACAGCAGATGTCTTCCCCCCCTCTTTGCTGCCCCCGGGCCTTTAAATATTTTTTTCCCATGTATAGTGGCAGGAGGCCACGCACTTTGTAGTTCTCTGGCTGTGGGGGAAAGCGAAAAGGGGCCAAAAGGGGGGGTTTGGAGGAAAGGTGAGAGGGCCCCTCACCTGGGTCCCGGGGCCCTTTCCAAAGGGGTTGGTGTGTGAAAAAACCCACCAACTTGGCTGGGGGTTTTCAATGGGCATTTTGGGGGGAAAGTGTAAAGACCTAGTGTTTTTGTTCAACACCCCTGGCCGGGGAGAAAAAACGGATTCTGTGGGGCCCCGCAGGGTGACTCCTGCTGTGGGGTCCCCTTTACCCGGCTTTGGTCTGTGGCGGTTTGGGAACCTACTTTTTGTTTTTTCTTTGAGCCTTATTGGGGAGGGTCTTAGCCCCCAGCTTGTTTTTTTCCAAATGGCGCTGCCCTTTAATTTATCGGGTGCATTCCCCCTTCAGTTTTTTGGGGGCCCAATTTTTTGCCCTGTATGGTTTCCCAGGGGGAATTTTAGAGTGAAGTTGTTTAAGAGCGGCCCGCAGTAAAATTTTGTGTCATTTCCCCAAAAACAAACATTGTAAAGGCCAAAAACCAAAACTCCCCTTTTGCATATTTAAACATGGAACAATGTACACCAGCACCTTACCCGGCACTGTGCAGCAGGAAATGCCCGTTTTTTTTAAAGCGGGTTGTCCCGAAGTAATTCAGAACCCAAACGGATTTTGTCGGAAAAATTTAGCCAGGGCGGGCCCAAACCGAATTTTTGAGAAATTAGCCCCCCTCTTAATTTTTAATTTATTCTCTTTTTACTAATTTACTATTAATTATTTTCAAAAATCCCAGAAAAATCTAGTTTGGGTTTTTTTTACAATGGGACCGGTTTTTTTTTTATTTTTTTTTAAACTGAAAATAAACATTATCAAAAATGTCAAATACAGAAACAACTAATTATTGTTATCAATCCACATTACCCCAATGTATATAAGCATTGACTCATTAAAGCTAAGTTTACAATAACTTGGCTCAATCTCATCCAATCGGCCCATATTTAAAAGTCATCAATAAATTTATTTGCTCTTCCTTTATAAAAAGTTTTTAAGAAAGTCATTTATCATTACATTTTTCTGGGCTTTTTGACTCTGCAGCACCTGGTATCTCTCTTCAGTTTTTACAACATACTTGTCATCTTCTTTAACACCATCTAGTTAAATAGAAAGTTCTTATAAAACTGTTACTACAACCTTTGAGATTTTCAAGCCTAAAGTAAATTCAATCCATATGTCTGAATTACATATCCTATTAATTTACCTCAAAACTTTCCATACATATATTTTAGAATAGAGAGATGTGAGTCCAGATCTTTTTTCACTTATCCATTTGCCCATCAGGTTTATATTTCCTTCTATTTGTCTAAGTATTTTATGCCTTTTTGCTATTGTTGTTCTATTTCCAAAAGACAACAAATATGCTATACAGTGCTGTAATGGAAAAAACAAACATGTTTATCCAGTAGTCCATAACAGCCTTGGACCACCTCAAAATCATTGATTGGTCACCTTCATTAGATAGGTGGTCATGATTTAATAAAGTATTTCCCTTTCAAATGCTGAAGAACACAGTTATCAATAATAGATTTAAAGCTAGAGTGTTTCTCAGTAGAGACATACTAATACTAAAGAGATCTTAAAATCTTCAATGTTTTCCTGGTGTCCCCAAATGACATCATGTTGTGAAAACATCCCTTTAGTCACTTTATATAACAAGATTCTTCTTTTCCCTCAGCCAGTTAGCTGGCTATGCAAGCTACATTATCTCACAAAAGTCAGTACACCCCTCACACTTTTGTAAATTTTGTATTATATCTTTTACTGAAACAACACTGAAGATATGAGACTTTGATACAATGTAAAGTAGTCAATGTATCAAAAGTGAGTACAACCCTAAGTGAAAATGGACAAACTGTGCCCAAACTGTCAATATTTTGTGTGGACACCATTATTTTCCAGCACTGCCCTAACTCTCTTGGGCATAAAGTTCAATAGAGCTTCAAAGGCTGCCACTGGAGTCCTCTTCCACTCCTCCATGACCACATCATGGAGCTGGTGAATGTTAGAAACCTTGCGCTCCTCTACCTTCCATTTAAAGATGCCTCACAAATGCTTAATAGGGTTTATGTCTGGAGACATGCTTGGCCAGTCCAGCACCTTTATCCTCATTTGATCAGCACATATTCCCTTCATTCAAAGTAAAGTTAAAACCAATCAGAAATTATTGGCCCAGCACAATATTGCTCTTTTAGACGTAATGCACTTCTGTATGTGAACGTTTCTAATCATGACCATTGTTTTGTTTGCATGTGTCATTAGGATAAAAAAATGGCTGTATATTTAGTACATATACATGAGATAATTTCTGACATTTAATCCATGTGGCATTCTTATATCCATATTAAGGATCCAGTATGACTCAAGGATTTAAACCCTTTTACTCCAATCCCATCCTCCCTGCGGTTTACTTCCTCTATACCATTACAAGAAAAATAATTTGTGGTGTTCTTCCACAAAGTGTTTCCCTACACCTGATTTAAAGGTTTTTTGTTTTTTATGCCCAATATATTTTCCATTTTTTGTATGGTGCAACCCAAATATAGATTTTTGGTAATATGTACAGTGAATGGCATATACCAAATGATGGGTATTAAAATTTCTGAATGAGTTTATGTAGAAAACCTGGTTATTAGTCAGATTTTTGAATGTATACACTTTTTGCATAAATTTGCATGTGGTGCAATGTGTGGGTCTACATCAAAAGGAGCTCTTGAATGACAACCAACTTTTTGTTTTCATTGGATTGATTATATGAACTAGGGAAACTATGATTAGACAATGTTTTATTTCTCTTAGATACGCATTTAACCGTCAAGTCCAAAATTTTTGCTAGGGAAGTATTTTGTCTGAGAATGGGAAGACAGCGAAAAAATATTTTTTTAATACTGTTTGTTTGCAGTATTTTGTTGAAAGTGCAGTTCCCAATCCCACTTTGTCTGTAATTTTTGGTGTGTTGTCTTGTATTAGGGTTTTTCATGTTTTTTGAGCTATAATATTATTTGCTTTTTGTATAGTTCTTTTAGTATAACCCCTTTTAAGAATTTTTTTTCAAGTTTTATAGATTCAAACTCGAAGTCTTGATTAGAAGCGCACAGTCTTTTTGTTCTTCACCTACAGGATCCTTAATTTGGATACCAGAATGCCACACAGATTAAACTTCAGAAATGATCAAATGTATACATATTAAATATACAGGATTTTTTTATTCTAGTGACACATGCAAGCAAAATAATGGTGATGATTAGAACCATTCACATACAGAAGTGCAGTATGTCTAAAAGTGCAATATCATGTTGGGCTAAAAAGAGTTAAATAACAATCATTTCTGATTGGTTCTCACTTTGTTTTTAATGATGGGGATGTGTGCTGATCAGTGCTGGGACAAAGAACCAAGTTGGTTGAAAACACGTAGCCATATGCATGCATTCTGTTTTATTTTCTGTATATCTATTTGCTACAATAAGCTGTGTGGTTTTAAAGATACACTGGAGAGTTGGTACTTTGAAAATTTACAGGCTTCTGTTGGGTTTAAGATGGACAGCTTTTCTCCAGGCGGGACACACCCACAAAGAGAAAGAGCCAGGAGCCCTTTGAATCCCAGGTGGTGATCAATCCTGCTTTTTGCACATATATGAATGTTTTGAAGCATTTTGCAAGTATTACTCATGAGTGTAATAAGATAGATATATACTTTTATACATCTATGTGACACTGGGTATAGCAGGGTCTGCATTGGTAATCCAGCACTGCTGCATTTTACTAGTCCTTCTGTAATGTTTATATACTTTTTTTTTTAATAAAGGTGGATTTTTAGAGGTGATTATGATTGTTGACAAGTTCTTGTTTGTCTCTTTTAGTCTATCTTTTGAATTTATTTCGATCACACAGGATACTGTGTGTTTGTGATATTGGACTGTTTTTAATAGATTGTAAAGATGTCAATGCATCAACTAAATCTTTCTTTTCAAGTATTTTGAAGAACATTCATATTACAATAGCAATGGGGCCAAGTATTTTACTTATAATTGCTTGACTCCCCACTCTATCTACTTCCACTTTTACAGTCTTTATATGAAAGTGAGATTCCGCCAGTGCCCAGAATCATTGTAAAATAAAATTTCTCCATTTACTCTTCATTACATAATATATTTGAGTGCAAGTTCCTCTAATACTTTGTGAAAAAACCTCACTGACCTTATTGTATTTCCCCCAGTTCTTCTTTCATTGCTGTTATAAAGAGGCTCATGGTTAACAACTTGGCCACTTTGGTCTTATAGCTTTAGTGTTTGCAGATTCTTTATGATATTCAATGCATTTCTATCTTTAGCATCCAATTATCATTCTATTTCATGACAGAAATTAATTTATCCCTACTCTCTTTGGTTGGGTTCATTTTATAATCAGTGGATGTTCGACAATAGTTATGACTTGCTCTAAATCTCTTGATGCTAGTCTTGTTTGTCTACTGGAAAATGTTTCAGAAATTGCAGCGTTGGAGATTTACAGAGTGGGTGTAGCCAAACTCCTCTACTTAGCTCATAAATTAATTTCATCACATTAGAAAGACCACAATTAATCATTTCTGGTAGAATTATAATAAGGGCAAATACCCTCACCCATCTGGAGTATGTTTTGAAAAGAGAGACACCTACAAAATCTAGTAAGGTGGACTCACTGGCATAACTGGACTTGCTCCACTTTGACTTACCTTTACTAGACTTCCAGTCAGTCAGAATTCCTAATATAATGATCTGTTAAAATGGTTATAAATAAAATCCTGTCCTGTGCTTTGTATTTGGTCTTTATAATTAGAGATGGGCGAATTTCTCAAATATTCGGTTCGCCAACTTCGCCGAATTTTCCGATAAAATTTGTTTCGGTCCGAATTATTTTGGGACGAATCGCGTTAAAAAACAGCTCTTTCCAGGCTGCAGCGAGCCTGTAGGGTGCTGTAGAACATTGTGCCAGGCTTAAAAATACAGAAGGAGCTTGGTTTGGTCTTCATACAATGCTGTGTTTTAGTATGACACGCACATGACTGCCGCCGCTCTTAGAATCGCTTCACTCTAAAATTCCCTGTGCACTTACAGGGGCAAAACTGACCAAAAAACTGAAGCAGGAATGCAGCCTGATAAAGTCATGGCAGCGCCAGCTGGTAAAAAACAAGCTGAGGGCTAAGATCCTACCATAGCGTCAAAGAACACAGTAGTAGATTACCGGAGCCACCACAGATCGCAGCACAGTAAAGGGTCGATGGCAATAGCCACGCCAGGGAGCGGAATCTAAGTAGGCCCCGGTTTTCACCAGAGCCCGCCGCAAAGTGGAATGGACTTGCTGTGGCGGGAGTCTACCAGGTCATTATCCCTGACGTGACTTGCTTGCGGTGGCAGCCGAGGTGTAGCGAGGTACAAAATCGTAAGGCAAACTCGGAGTTGGGGACAAGCGTAAGGATCGTGGTCAAGGGACGGAGGCAAGAGGTACGGTACATGGATATGACTGACGAGGCTCAAGGAGGAGGTGGTTTTTCCTGTCTGTAATTTGGACATACAATTCTCATTCTTCATACTGAAGAAGCTCATCCCAAGCCAGTTTTGCAGCATTTGCTTATAGTTCAGTATTCCAGTTTTGTACTAAATTCCATCACTAATGGCACCGAATGCAAAATAAGCACCTAAAACATTCCCTGTATTTAAAGTCTCCTTCAATTCCATACGCTGCATTTCAACAAATTGGTGTCACACAGAAACTGGATTCAAACTACCGCATTTATACTTCATTATAAACTGTGTTGGAACTTTTTTAGGTATTAATGAAGAAGCTGATGGAGGTAGAATTGCCTTGGCCAAAAATGGTTTCGGAACGTTAGCAAATTGACTACGGAGGATTTCTTTATAGTATTTGAGTTTGTCCTCCCTTTCAGCACCTGGAAAAAAGGCTCCCATGTTAAACCGGTAGCGAGGGTCCAAGAAGGTGGAGAGCTAGAAGTCATCACTCTGCCGGATGTCACTGGCCAGGCAAAACAGCATGCTGCGGTCCATGTGCGCAAGTGACTCTGAGGGACTCCCTGCCTCCATCTCCACTGTACACTGCCAACGTGCTTGGGAGTGCTTGTGGGACAGTGGCACAAATACAGAGTATGGAGATCACGGCAGCAGCCAAAGCAGCAGCATGAGGTCACAGAGTGGCATAATGACAGAGTGTGAAGGTCACGGCAGCAGCCACAGCAGTAGCATGAGGTCAGAGAGTGGCACAATGACAGAGTGTGGAGGGCACGGCAGCAGCCACAGCAGCAGCATGAGGTCAGACAGTGGCACAATGACATTTTTGAGGTGGCAAAAATAGGATTAGGCCCCAGAGTGGCACAATGACAGAGTGTGGAGGTCTCGCAGCAGCCACAGCAGCAACATGAGGTCAGATAGTGGCACAATGACACAGTGTGGAGCTGACGTCATCAACAGCAGCAGCATGAGATCAGACAGTGGCACAATGACACAGTGTGGAAGTCACGGCAGCAGCTACAGCAGCAGCATGAGGTCAGACAGTGGCACAATGACACAGTGGGTAGGTCACGGCAGCAGCCACAGCAGCAACATGAGGTCAGAGAGTGGCACAATTACATTCTGGAGGTGGCAAAAACAGGAGTAGGCCACAGAGTGGCACAATGACACAGTGTGGAGAGCACGACAGGAGCAACAGCAGCAGCATGAGGTCAGAGAGTGTCACAATGACAGAGTGTGGAGGTCATGGATGGAGCAACAGCAGCAGCATGAGGTCAGACAGTGGCACAATGACAGAGAGTGGAGGAAACACCAGCAGCCACAGCAGCAGCATGAGGTCAGAAAGTGGCACAATGACAGAGTGTGTAGTTCACGGCAGCAGCCACAGCAGCAGCATGAGGTCAGACAGTGGCACAATGACAGAGTGTGTAGGTCACGGCAGCAGCCACAGCAGCAGCATGAGGTCAGACAGTGGCACAATGACATTCTGGAGGTGGCAAAAACAGGAGTAGGCCACAGAGTGGCACAATGACACAGTGTGGAGAGCACGGCAGGAGCAACAGCAGCAGCATGAGGTCAGAGAGTGGCACAATGACGGAGTGTGGAGGGCACGGCAGCAGCCACAGCAGCAGCATGAGGTCAGACAGTGGCACAATGACATTTTGGAGTTGGCAATAAAAGAAGTAGTCCACAGATTTGCACACTGACAGAGTGTGGAGCTCTCACAGCAGCCACAGCAGCAGCATGAGGTCAGACAGTGGCACAATGACACAGTGTGGAAGTCACGGCAGCAGCTACAGCAGCAGCATGAGGTCAGACAGTAGCACAATGGCACAGTGTGGATGTCATGGCAGGAGCAACAGCAGCAGCATGAGGTCAGACAGTGGCACAATGACAGAGAGTGGAGGACACGCCAGCAGCCACAGCAGCAGCATGAGGTCAGAAAGTGGCACAATGACAGAGTGTGTAGGTCACAGCAGCAGCATGAGGTCAGACAGTGGCACAATGACAGAGTGTGTAGGTCACGGCAGCAGCCACAGCAGCAGCATGAGGTCAGACAGTGGCACAATGACATTCTGGAGGTGGCAAAAACAGGAGTAGGCCACCGAGTGGCACAATGGCACAGTGTGGAGAGCACGGCAGGAGCAACAGCAGCAGCATGAGGTCAGAGAGTGGCACAATGACACAGTGTGGATGTGGCACAAACAGGAGTAGGCCACAGAGTGGCACAATGACAGAGAGTGGAGGTGACGGCAGGAGCAACAGAAGGAGGTCAGAGAGTGGCACACTGACACGGTGGGGAGGTGACCGCAGCAGCACCACCAGCAGCAGCAGCATGAGGTCAGAGAGTGGCACAATGACAGAGTGTGGAGGTGGGTGGCAATACTGGTCCCTGGTAAAGTTGGTGGTAGGCAGATGGAGAAACTTTCAGCAGATGTGTGGAAACAGGCAGGTGGCGGCATCAGAATAGTGGCTGAGGCAGGTAGTTTGAATTCAGACTCATTTCTCAAAGTTTTGGTATGGCGTCATGGCTGATGTAATCTGACGCCTAAGGCATTGGTGTGTGGAAATCCTGGCCGATCCACGCCTGATTCATCTTGACAAAGGTCAGTCATTCCACATTTCCCGTGGACAAGCGGGTTCTCCTTGGGGGTAACAATGGCCCCCACCGCACTGAACACCCGCTCTGATGCCACACTACTGGCCGGGCAGGACAGGTTCTCCACTGCAAACTCGGCAAGTTGCGGCCACACATCCAGTCTGGCTGCCCAGTAGTCCAGCGGATCTTCTAACTGGGGTGGCAGAGTGCATCTGGACCGGGAGATGATGGCAAAGAGAAACAGCTCCCTTCTGCAGAAGTGGTGGAGCCTGGACTGGCTGCAATGGAATGTGTGCCACTGGGCGCTGCTGCTTCGGCGGCAGGATGGACCACCACATCTGTGCCACGTTTCTCCCAGGCCACCGGATGGGGACGCTGCATGTGTTGATGCAGGGCCATGATGCCAACGTTAGCTCCCTGGCCACGCTTCACTTTCTGCCGACAGATTCTACATATACCCATTTTCGACTCCTCTGGTGTCTTAGCAAAGAACTTCCACACCGCCGAGTATCTGACTTTACCGGCAAAGCTCCGCACTGAGTGACTACTACCACCGCTGCCTCGCTGAGCCCCTGTGCCGCTACTTTCTTGGACCTGCGAAGCGGGTTTTCTACCCCGTGGCTGCTTGGCTCCCGACCTCGCACTGCTGCTACCCTGCTGACTCACGGCCACACAACCCACTTGCTGGCTGCGCCGCTGTCTGAGACGCAAGCTGACGCCCTCTTCTCCTAACGATGATGAAGCCCTTGCTTCACCCGGCTCCCAAGTGTGTTCGGCTACATCATCATCGATTATTGTTTCATCTTCACTGCTGTGCTCATCACCGGTCTTGGTATGCAGAGGCTGACCCCTCACAACATGACCTCCCATGTCAGTCTCCACATCTATGCTTTGCCGCCTACTGCAAGAAACAGGGGATATTGGCCCCATTTCTTCGCTGCCAAGTAGCTGCTGACTGTCCTCCTCAAATTGTTCATCCTCGCTATATAGTGGCGCTGAGCCCAGACCACATAGTAGATCTCTGGCTGAGGGAACCGGATGGGACAGAGACGGGTTGAGGACAGGTGAGGGCCGCTTACCCGCTCCTGGGCCATGTCAACTAAGGGTTGTGTCTGACGTTCCCACCAACACTTGGCTGGGGTTGTCAGATGTCATCTGGGAGGAAGTGGATGACCTAGTCAACCAATCAAGAACCCTTGGGATGCTGGTCAACACACGGCCGCTAGATGACACCGGCAGTTCTGGCCTCACCGATTGACCCCTGCTGCGATGTCCCCTTACTGTGCTGCGACCTGTGCCTGCTCCAGGAATGTTTGTGCCACTGCCATTCCCATGTGAAGAGCCTGTCACCTCTCTGTCTGACATACTGTTTGTACAGACTCTGTTTAATGAAGATATCTGTATATGATAAATACACACTCTTTATTTGACTCAAAATGAACCCACTAACAAGCTTGGGTAACCCTTGGATATAAATTGCGCTCCACATATGGGCAGGAAAAATTTACTTGTATGTGCCATTTAAAAACTCGGTGTATTTTACTAAATAGAAAAGCGCAAACAGGCTTAATTAACCTTCGGATATGAAATATGCTACAGGCAAAATTTCTTCTTTGGCGTTGAAAAACACCATTTCTTTTACTGACCACAACAGCAGAAAAACACTTAATTAACCTTCGGATATGAATTATGCTACAGGCAAAATTTCTTCTTTGGCGTTGAAAAACACCGTTTCTTTTACTGACCATAACAGCAGAAAAACACTTAATTAACCCTTCGATCTAAATTGCGCAAAAGAAATGAGCTGCCAAAAATTACCAGATATGTAGCATGTTAAAACGACGTGTATTTTACTGACCACAACAGCAGAAAAACACTTAATTAACCTTCGGATATTGTAAGAGTTTGGTGGATTCGCTGGACCACCGCAAGCGATGATAGTTAAGCCATGCTAGGGAGCGGAGTCTAAGTAGCCCCCGGTATTCACCAGAGCCCGCCGCAAAACGGGATGGACTTGCTGCGGTATGAGGCTACCAGGTCGCTACCCCTGACGTGACTTGCTTGCGAGAATTGCGTGACAAACTGCCTGTAATAGTTTGCGAACCCCAGCGCTGGATGGACCACTGCAAGACCGCTGAAAGCTTAGAGGGATCCATCTAGAGACCTTGATCCGAAACTATGTACCCTAGGAAGGGCAAACAGGTGCGTTCAAACAAGCATTTCTCCAGTTTGGCATATAACTGGTGGGTACGGAGACATCTGAGCACCTGGCGGATGTGGTGGCGGTGAGTCTCTAGATCTGGAGAGAAGATTAAATTGTCGTCCAGATAGACAATTCAAAAACACAATGGTATGCCACAATAGAGCTATTCGCTGACTTATTCGTATTGCCCAGGTGTAGGCTCAATCAGGGAGCCTCCTCACTTCCCCATTCACTCAAGCAAAAACATACTCAAGGCTTAGTTGAACTGCAATATTTCGCTTTTTTACTTATATGTTGGTGACGTATGTATATAGACCACATGGTCCAAATACAGTCTTTTATCGTCATAAACAATCAGAAATAAAGGCAATACTTAGCTGCATATCAGCTTAAATGTTCATATTATAGAATCCAGCAGCAGAGCTGACAAGTGGTGCGTCCACACTCCACGCTACCAAGCAAGCTTTCAGAACACTACGTTTCCTTCATCAGGCATGCGCAGTGTGGTGTGAGGTCCTCATTTAAGCAAATACTCTTGTGGATGCAGGTGAGTATTAACCCTAACATAGACAGACACATTTAAAAACAACTTAGTTACCACTCACTATTTACATTACTAACATGCAATATCAAAGCATTGTTACTTACACATACTATGATTTAAATTGTTGTGCTTCATAAGAAGCATCGTAAGTTGAACATCTCGTTAAGGCCCTTTGGAATCAAGGTTTCCAACCTATTTATCAAGTAGGCTTCACGCTGGAGTAATTAAATTTTTTTCCTATTAGTATCATGTATAATTACTACTTCAAGCACGCACCACCTTAACTCTCTGACTGTATGTTTCAGATCATAGAAATGTTGGGCTAACGTAGTTTCGCCATATTTTTTATTTGTTTCACCATTATCATCCTTTTTTCTTGGGTCACCTTCTTTTTTGTCGTAATTACGGATAGCAGATTTGTGTTCATTTATTCTAATTTTTAAAGGGCGGTTCGTCTGTCCTACGTAGCACTTGCCACATGGGCACTTTATTAAATATATGACATTGTTGGTATCGCAGCTAAAATGACCATTTATATGTATTGTGTTACCTGTCATTGGATGAGATTGGATATGAGGTATATCTCATCCAATGACAGGTAACACAATACATATAAATGGTCATTTTAGCTGCGGTACCAACAATGTCATATATTTAATAAAGTGCCCATGTGGCAAGTGCCATGTAGGACAGACGACCCGCCCTATTAAAATTAGAATAAAATGAACACAAATCCCGCAAAGTGGAAGTGAAATTTCAAAATTTTATTTTTTTTGCAGATTTTCAAGTTTTATACATTGTTCACAAGAATACGGTAAATGTGATCAGGGAAATACAACTTAATATTGATTCCCCAGATTCTGCCGTTTTCAGAGATCTACCATATGTGGCCCTAGTGCCTTATTTGGCTCAACCACAAGCCCTAGAATAGGAGGATCACCTACTGGACTCTGGGGTCTCATTTTCATTACCATTTTATTTAGGGGCCATTTAGGTTTGCGGACACCCAAAGGGTTCCAAAATTTAAAATAAAATCCCCTAAAAATAACCCATATTGGAAACTAAAACCCCTTAAGGAATATATCCAGGGTTTTAGTGAGCGGGATGGCCCCCACGGGGTTGTCAAAAAAAATTTTTAGCTTTAGGCGGGAAAAAATTTAAAAAAAAAAATTTTTTCCCAAATAATCTGAAATTTTTAGCTGAAATTTTTTTAATTTTTTTCAAGAATCCGGGAAAAAAAAAAAACCCCAAAACCTTGGGTTATGAAATTTTTCCTTCCCAATTCGGCAATACCCAAACATGTGGGGGAAATCTGCTTTTTGGGGCCCCATGGCAGGGGGTATAAGGGAGGGAGGGGCTATTTGGCTTTTTTGAATGCAGTTTTTTGGGGGCCCCTTTGTTCCCTTTTCAAACCCCCCAAAAAAAAGCCCCAAAAAAAAAAACAGGCAACCCCCTTTCCCCAGAAAGTAAACCCATTTTGGATTCAGCCCCGCCTCATGAAAAAAACCCTCATTTTAAGGGGTGTATTGAAACTTTTTTGGGTGCACAATGTTACGAAAGTTGTTTTTTTTTTGCTTTGGGCTATGAAAAATGAGGGAAAATGCAATTTCCCGCCTTTTGTTTTTTGGGTTTTCAATTTTACAGCGTTCGCCGTGCAGTAAAAAGGGAAAGGGAAAAAATTTTTACTTTGGGGGGTTCGGTACAATTTGCAGGGGTAAGATTTTTTATGTTTTTTATGTTTTATTACTTTTCCCCCAAAATTTAAAAAAAAGGGGTTTAAAAAAAATTGGTTTTTTTTTTATTTCGTTTCTGAAAGCCATAAATTTTTTCATTTTTTTCTGTAAAAAGGGCTGATTTGGCTTGTTTTTGGGGGATGAGTTGACATTTTTATTAGTACCTTTAGGGGGGGCAATAGCCGCTTTGATCACTTTTTTTTAAAGGTTTTTTGGGTGAGGCTTTTTTGAACAAAATACAGCATTCCTGGTTTGTTTTTTATTTTTAAATTTTTAAAAACACCAGTCCCCACTCCCAGTATAACGACATACTAGTTTTTTTTTTTAACACAGCGGGGGTCGATATTTTTAACAGCGATCCCAAAAACTTGTTTTTTTTTTTAATGTTTTACTGCTTTTACACAATAAAAACACTTTTATTCAAAAAGGGAAAACACTTTTTGGGCTCCCCATAGCCCTTGAGAGCCATAATTTTTTTTATTTTTTGTGAAAGGGGAGCGTGTAGGGGGTTTGTTTTTTTGCGGGAAGAGTTAAAACGTTTTTTTTTTATAATTTTTTGGGGGGCCCCAAAAACTTTTTGACCCCATTTTTTAAAATCCTTTTTTTGGAAGGAAAGGGTGAAAAAAAATACTGAAATTTCCTAGTAGGGGTTTTTTATTTTTTTTTTTAAAACAGCGCTCACCGGGCCGTATCCATAAACCTTTTGCTTTACTTTCTGGGTCGAAAAATTTTGGGGCGAAAACCCCAAATTTTAAAATATAGTTTTTTAAAATTTTTTTAAAGAAGATTTTTAAAAAAAAAAAGTTTTTTTATTGTTTTTAAATAAAAATTTAAGCATCCCCTGTTTTCTGAGACCCCATAACTTTTTTTTTTTTCCCCATTCCCAGAACGTTTTTTGGAAATTTTCTTTTTTTTTTTGGGGGAACTGAATTTTTAAATTTGGGTAAAACTTTGGCATTTTTTATGATTTTTTAAAATCGTTTTTTATTCCATTTTATGTGCTGCGGATGTACAAAAACCCAAAATTCTGTGACTGTTTTTTTTTTTGTTTTTTACGGCGTTCACCCTTTTTGGGTTAATTAAAGGGACAGATTTTTAGGGGGGGGTCCCTTAAAGCACAAAGGGAATATTTAAATATGTGTACTTTAAATTTTTTTTTGAAACTTTTTTTGGGGGGATTTGGCGTTTGTTTTGGGGGAAAAAGGGGGGTGTACGTGTTTTTTTAAATTTTTTTTTTATTTTTTTGTTTTTTTTTACTTTTTTTCACTTTTTACATTTATTTTTTTCTTTTTTTTACTTTTTTTTTTTCTTTTTTCTTATAAACAGCAATCATTTAGATTTTTGTTAGAAGGGAGGCCGTGCACAGTACTCGTAATGTGTACTGGCGCCCTTGACAAAGCCTTTCACCATGCCCCCCAATGCAATTGCGGGGATGGGGGACGTCAAAGATGGGCCCCGGGAATGCCGTTCACTTCCCGGGTTTATAAAACAGGGGATCGGTTTCCGAACTACAGTGCGGGGAGCCGAGGGAGGGAGGGGAAAGGAAACTCATCCCCTGGGCCCGCGGCTTTATTATCGCAGGGGGCCCCTGGGCAGGCTGCAGGGAAAGAAGCGGTAATCCCCCCGGGGCCGGGGGCCCAATCCAACGGGGGATACGGATGCCAGCCAGCGGTAAAATTTTCCGCTGGTCCCATGTTTTCGATCGCCGCGTGGTTCGGGCCCCCAAGCCCGCGGAAACGCCCCGGGTTTTTATGGAAACGGGCCATTTTGGGGGAATTACTTCCCGCTAGGGCGTATCCAAAAACGCCCAAAGTCGGGAAGGGGGTTTAAAAGGGCCCTCTTCCCCTTCGTTGCCTTTACGGAAACGAATTTAAGTTTTTTTGCTCCCCCGAAAATTTCCCAAATTTGGGAAAAAAAATTTTTCGGGCCCCGCAGGCGATTAAAAAAGTTCCAAGATCAAGGAAAGGGGGAAAAAATTTTTTTTGGTGATTTTAAAAAATCCCCGATTTAAACGAAAAAGGGGGGAGAGTTCCATCTTTTTTTTTCGACCCAAAAAAAGAATTTTTGGCCCCCACAGGCAAGAGGACTTGCGTTTAAAGCCTTTTCGGGGATTCCCTGAATATTTTTTTTCCGACATCGCCTTGGGTTTCCCGGGACAGAAAGAGGGTAGAATCTGCCCCCGGGGGGGAAAAAAATACCGGGGGTTTCAGGTTAATTTGGGGCAGTGAACGGGCCCGGGGCGGGGGAAGAGTTTTTGGGCCCTTTTTTTCGGAAAAAAAAGTCGGCTAGATCCTTGGGGGAAGGAGTGGGCGACCCGGGAGGGGGCTTCGTGGCTTTACAGAGGGTTTGGGCCGTAGAGCAGGGCGGGAAATAACCCAAAATAGGGATCGCGAGTGGCACACGGGGGCCCCAAAAGGGTAAAACTCCCCCCTGTGTTCCAGTCTAGGGCGGGGAAAATTGTTTTTTTCAAAACCCCAAAGGTAAGGCCCCCGGAGGAAATTTAAAAAGAGGGGGCGAGGCAGAACGAGAAAATTTCGAGTCCCCCTTGTTAAAAACGCCATCTGCAAGGGGGAGGGGGGGGAGTTTAAAAAGGAAAAAGCATCCCCTTTAGGCATTCACCACTGGGCAGAGGAGATGAACAAAGGTTTTTTGAGAGGGGTCACCCGGGGGACGGGAAAATTGGAAACCAGCGGGAGGGTGGGAAAAATTTTCCCGCAGAAACCCCAATCAAGGAAGGGCGGGCTTGAAAAGGGGTTTTTCGGGGAAATTCCCAAAGAGTACGGGGAAAGGTCGACAGGGGGAAAAGGGGCCCTTGCACCTAGGGATGCCTCCCTACGAGCCCTAGGTTTCGAGAGTTTGCCGGGGGCACCCGGGCAGCCCAATGAAGTGGCCGGGAACCAAAACCCCAAATGGGAAAAAATAGCTAAAACCCCTGACATGCTGTGAGCGTTCCTTTGGGGCAAATGACCCTGGGCGACCTGCATGGGGTTTGTCCTCAAACCATTGGGGGAGGAACTGGAGGGCTTGAAAAAAGGGAAACCAGACCAGGAGCCGGCGTGATCGGGGGACCTCCCCATGGAGGCGGGGGCCTTGTTTTCTCTCTCAAACCGTATGTCAATTCGGTGGCCAAACCCAAAAAGTTCGCCAGAGTGGATGGCAGGTTTCCCCAAACCCGCGAGCTCCGGGCTTTAAAGGCCCCAAGGGGGACCTTGCCAGAAGGTTGCCATCAACGTCTCATTGTTCCAGTCCAGTTTGAGGGTAGGGTGCTGAACTACACAGAGGTTAAATGGTCCAAAGTGGGTCCCCCGCGGAGACGGGGCGAGCTGCGGCAGCGAAGGAGGGGGGCCCGGCCCCGGTTCCCCCAAGGGTTCGGAAAACCCCCGGGAAGGGGGTTTCGAATTTCCCCTCAACGGGGTCTCCTCGGGCCCCTAGCGGAGGGGCCCCGGCCAAGGCTTCCCCCGATAAAACGCTAATTATTAAGGGCACCTTGCCCGCCGGTAGGGAAATTTAAAGCCCCAACATCTCATTGTGGATGGAGCATTGAAATGATGAAGCCTGGAAATTCTTGGGGTCTCCAAACCCCTAGGGAGGGGGAATCAGATACAGAGAAGGTCCCCCGCGCAGGAGCGGGAGAGCCCGGCTGCAGGAGCAAAAAGGTTTCTGGCTGGCGACAGCCAAAAAGGGAGGCAAGGAAGGGGGGCCACAAGGTTTTGCCCTTTTGGGCCCCGAGCTGGTCAAAAAGCTGGGTCTGCTGGGCGCGGCCGTCCCTGGGCGCCCGGGGCTCAGGGAAAGGTCCCGGCGGAATCCAAAGGCCAGGGTTGTAATGTAAGGGTTTTTGGTGGATTCGCTGGACCACCGCAAGCGATGATAGTTAAGCCACGCCAGGGAGCAGAGTCTAAGTAGCCCCCGGTATTCACCAGAGCTGCGGCGTCAGGCTACCAGGTCGCTACCCCTGACGTGACTTGCTTGCGATGGTGGCCGGGGTACTGCGTGGTACAGAATCGTAATCCAGAGATGTAGTCAGGGACAGGCAGGAGGTCAGGACGGGCCTCAGAGGTTCGTAGTCAGAGACGGGCAGAAGGTCAGGGCAGACAGCAAACAGGCAAAGACAGGAAACGTAGCGGAACGGACTGGTGCACGGATAATCAGTCAGGACTTCCAACACTCTCAAGACTAGGCAACGCACACCAACAATCTGGCAGAGAGTGCAGGGGGCGTATACCTTATATAGGACCAGCGGCCGGCAATTACTAATTACCGGTGCACTGGCATTTAAAACCAGACCAGCCGTCGCGCGCGCGCCCTTAGCAGCGGGTACACGTGCGGCGGCCGGGACAAGCAGGAGCAGCGTGCACAGGAGCGTGGACGGGTAAGTGAGCAGGCGTCGGGACCCGGACAGCAGGGGGATGGTCGCGGGCGGCGACGGCACCCGCGCCAGCCCCCATGACAGATATGAATTATGCTACAGGCAAAATTTCTTCTTTGGCGTTGAAAAACACTGTTTCTTTTACTGACTACAAGAGCAGAAAAACACTTAATTAACCCTTGGATCTAAATTGCGCAAAAGAAATGAGCTGCCAAAAATTGCCAGCTTTGTAGCGTATTAAAACGACGTGTATTTTACTCACCACAACAGCAGAAAAACAATTAATTTACTCTTGGATCTAAATTGCGCAAAAGAAATGAGCTGCCAAAAATTACCAGCTATGTAGCGTGTTAAAACGACGTGTATTTTACTGACCACAACAGCAGAAAAACACTTAATTAACCTTTGGATATGAATTATGCTACAGGCAAAATTTCTTCTTTGGCGTTTAAAAAAAACTCTTTCCTTTACTGACTACAATAGCACAAAGACATTTAAGTAACCCTTGGATATAAATTGCGCAAAAGACATAAGCAACCAAAAATTAACTGGTATTTGGATTGTACAAATGCTGTTTCTTTAACTGAATACAACAGCAACAACAGGCTTAGATAATCCTTGGATATTCATTGTGCTCCAGAACAGAGCAGATAGCATTAAAATGTATATGCAGCTGAATTGGACGCTCACTGGACTTCAATTCCAATACCCCACAAAATCAAAATTAGAACATAAGAGAAGCAGTCTCTGAGACAAGCTGTGACACCCCCCAAAAATTGCTCTATAATAGTTCTTTCTTTTGTGTGAGATCTCTAATACTGGAGCTGCAGCAGCTACAATATGGCAGGAATATGAACTGCCAGCATCGCGTCTGGACTTATATAGTGCGGTGACGTCACAGAATCCCGCCGGTCTCTGATTGGCTTAATCTCTGCACATGTCATTTAGGCTACTCCTTTCTTCCTCCAGAGTTCTTTGCCCCATGTAACGCCATGTGCTTGCAGCCATTTTATCAATTAAAAACACGCTTCGTTCCCGCGAATCACCCCAAACTTCGACTTCGTTCAGAATCGAAGTTTTCCTGAAATTCTAAACGAAGTCCACTTCTTGAAAATCGGTTCGCCCATCTCTATTTCTAATATATGTTCTGAATCCAGATACTTACCTGCTGTATGTACTTGTAAATTTCTGTGTCTCTATATCTTTGTTATGAAGTTAACAAGATTGTTTCAATCTGTAACTGCTAGAGTGATTGTCTTAAAGGGGTGGTCTCACTACAAGGATTGCTTTTTATGTTAAAGATCTTGCAAAAACAAGTCACTTAGCAATATGTGTCTATTAAAATTCTCCTACCTATTCTAAGATATGCCCTCTTGCATGGGCTGCATCAGCTCCTCAGGTTGCCATAGCTACAGACCTGGCTTCTACTATAGCCTAGTACAATCCAGTAAACACACCCCTGAATTCAAAATTGAACCAAGAAAACAGGACTGAGATAAGATGAATCAATGTAGTGAGATTACCCCTTTAACATCCTAGAACTTGAGGTAATGTTAAGGAATAGACTAAAAAGGGTGGCTCACTGATAGGTGTGAACCGGTACCAGTGTCAGGAAGGCATGTACAAATGTGTGGCTGTTGGCACTGTCAGGCCTACTGGTGGTGTCGCTGTGTAATGTGCCAATGCAGAAGTAACCTTGGAGACTCTTCAGCTTCAGGATGTCAGTCACAATAACTCTTTTTCTGTCTCATGTAGCTCTTAAGCAGAAGGATACTTCCCAACTCCTATATAGCTAGTCTTGCTTCCCAGCTACAGTGACACTCTCTTCAGGAGATGGGTCTCCACAACTCCCATCTGTAACTGGGTCTTCAACCCTTAACTGAGTCTTCACACCTAGTCACCACTCCATACCCACTGGGCGCTGTGCACATTCCCCAGCTGTCATAGCCCGAGCCTCTCAGTAGCCCTACTACTTCCAGGTCTGCAACAGGTGGCACAACCTTATACCTTTGTTTGTAACTCTCTCTGCTTCTGGCTGGTGTTCTCTATCTCTCTTATGATGGAACACCACTGAACTACTCCTAAAATAACAGACTTATCTTTATATTTGCCTGCAACCCATCCCTTCATCTCCACTTTCATTGTCTGCAGATCCAAACAGTGGTAAAGTGCTTAAAGCTGTAGTGCACAATTAAAAGTACACTGTCATCATCATTATTCCTATCATATACACGTATATACAGATATACATATCAAACAAGGTAAATGTATATATAAGACCAGATGTAGGGCGCTCGCACAGCCTATATGACCAAACACATTGATTGCATATTGATAAGATATGTCCTCAATGCGTTTGGTGTTACCCCCTTAACTTTGTTTTTGGACTACTATTTTTTACAATATAAAAAATGAAATAAACATTTATATAACAAAAAAGTTATGCCTCACTCTACAGTATATATCAATGTACCTTCTGATAGCTTTTGTAAATGACATAATATTTCACACATAACTGCTTTCTAAAAGTTTAGATCATTAACTTTGAATATTATTCAGAAATGTCTTAAAATCTTTGTCTCTTCAAAGGCTTGCTAAAAATTTATCTTCGAAGAAGATAGAAAAAAGATAGAAATCAAATTTTTTTTTTAACAGAAATAGTGGCTAAATCTAGTAAAACTCCAACTAGGGGTGGGGATTTCTTTTTGTATATTTTAGAGGGTGAAATTATATCAAGACAATTACTAGAGGCAAGTACATAATCTAATCTGTAAAAATAAAAAAAGAAAGAAAAATATATTTTTGCAGGATGCTGCAGCCATGAAACATTATGTATTAGAATATTGTTTAAAAAAAGGCTTAAATGATTAAGGTTTTTATTTAATTTATGCATTGTTTAAATCGCCTTTGCGAAAAGGGGAAAAAATTTTACAATAATGGGGCAATCCTTTTAAGGCAAAAAAAAAAAAAGGCAAAAAAAAATTTTGACTCCATCTGTTATGTTTTTTTAAAACACTCTGCATTTGCTGAAAAAAGGGGGCATGCCCCAAAAAAAAGGGAAAATTGTTTTCAAAGAAAGGGGGAAGGGCCCCTTTGAAACCCAATTTTGTTTCCCCCTAAAATGCAACAAAATCATTTGGGTGGAAATTTGGTTTTGGAAAAAAAAACTTATACTGGGGACGTTTTCATGCAACCGGGATTTTTTAAAACACTAAAAATAAATGTGTCAAATTGTAAAAACTCCCTAGTTGGGTCACACTAACTAAGTGTTATACAGTATTGATAAATCTGCCCCAATGTGTTTCTTACGTCTTGTAAGAAAAGTTGCCCTCAAAATTTATAAAAACACATAAACCCTATAAAATTCCCAAAAACCTGTATTCGCGGAAATGTATTATATTTTTTAACCCCAATGCCCTTTTAAAAATTAAATTTTTAAAAAATTTGAAAAAACCCGTTTAAAAAAAATTGGGAATGCAAGTTCTAGTTTTGGGATATTTTGGGGTTATAGAAAAACCTTCATAAATTGAGTCCCCCTTAAAAAAAAGCTTTTCCCGTATAAAAAATCTTTTTAAACCTTCTGTGTTTGGGAAAGGGGAGAAAAATTAGAAGGGCTCCAAGAAAAAACAACCAAAAAAGTACGGTTAATGGCTGATAAAAGGACAAGCAGGGCTGGGGCAAAATTTGGGGAACAATACCCACAAAAATTTTCTCCACCTCTGCACCAAAGGGATTGTAAACATATGCAACATTCCTTTCCCATTTAAAAAGGGGAGAGCAAAAGAACAGGAACCGGGAAAAGTGGCTTTGTTTTGGGAGGTTTAGTGACTTTGGGGTTTTGTAATAGTATTGGAGGAAGCAATAAAAGGCAGATGTTTTTGGGTTTTCTCCCTGATTTCTCAAATTTTAATGGGGCCTTAAAAACTGGCGGAGGGAGGTTTGGGTTTGGGGATTTTCTCTGTGGGATCCCTAAACCCCAATCGGGCATAGCCCAAAGGTCCCAAAGGATGTAAATTACAAAATCCAAATAGGACTAAACCCCAGAAACCTGTTTCCCAACCATTTTATCCCCAAAATTTTAAAACCGCAAAAACCCGGGAATTAAAATAGCTTTGGGAAAAATGCTTTTCCCAATTTTTTTGGCACCTGTTTCCCAAAATTGTTTTAACCTTACTTTGACTTTTTTCCTTTAACCCTTTTTGGTTTTTACTAACCCCGGGGGAAGGGGGAAATTGAAGGGGGCAACAGGTTTGGGGGGGGAAAACTTTCGGGGGGAAGGGGGGCAAATATTAAGACATTAAAAAGGGGAATGACCAAAGGAAAAGGGAACTTCTTATTTTTTGCCTTGGGGGCCTTTGGGCCCGGGGGTTTATGACATTTAAAACCCACCCTACCGGGCCTACAGACACTGACACTTATACCGCTCCGCCAAACCCCTAACATTTATTTTCATTCCAAGCAAAAACATCACAAAAGGAGAGAACAATTCAGGATTGCTAAAAGCTTCCAAAAAATTTCCCATGGACAAAAGGTCACACGCTTAAGGGAACGGGAAACAGGGGTGTGCTTTTTCTGATGTTGATAAAAAAATTTTATAACTAAATCATTTGTCGTGCACTTCATCCCAAAAGACACAAAGTGCTGAGCAGGTTTAAATCTCTGCATAAACCTTCTCAAAATGCCTTTTGGCATAAAAAAATAGCAGTTTTTTCAGGCCACTGTAGGGTGAAGGGGGTGAAAACCCATTGCAAAACCCTTCAACATAAAGCTACTACAGACATTTAAACCCCCAAACAGAATAAATTTTCCCGGGTTGGGAAAAGACTTTCCTAAATCCAAATAAATGTCCAGGTTGGGGAACAAAACCGCCAAAATGGGGGAAAAGAACCATTTTGAAGCAGTGTGCAAATCAACATTTTCCAAAACCGTCTTTACCATCCAGCAAAACGGGGTTTAATGTAAAAGTCATACATAAACCTGCAAAGGAACGTTAGCCCCTTTGAACAATGTTTTAAAATTACTTCTATGAAAATTATTAAAAAAACAGTATCATCTTTGGGGATAAAAAACATCAAATTTTGTTTTGTGCTCCTAGGGGCTTAGCAGGACAAATTGCCTGGAGAAGGGGAACATCCTCTCCTTTTTGGAGAGCACCATTTAAAGGTGTAAAAAAAATGTTTTGATTCCCCTTTACCCCTACTAAGCATCTGCAAATCAAAGGCAAAAGGGGGAAAGGGGCGAAAAGGCCCCAATTTGCCCCCCTCTTTTGGGGTTGAAACAAATCCTTTTTTTACTTTTTCACAATCTTGAAACAAAAGGAAAATTACTCTCAGCCACTCATTGCCTTCCCCCACCCAGTTCCAAAGCCAGTATCGCTTCTGCTCCTACAGCTGATGAGGGGGAAAAACCCGAAACAGGTCGATTTGTAGATGACGCTTTTTTATTGGCTCGTCTAATATTCCGTTTTGTCCCTTCGTCAAAAGTTTCAGTGTATCAAGAAGTAAAATTGTGGATTTGTTACAACCAATAGAGGGCCGCAACGTCGAGGCTTACCAACAGGACACATGGTAGTCATGTAGTAATATAATAGATCCTTTTATATCATCTAGTGGGTTTAGAAATGGGGCAGACCATAACACCATTTCAGCGCCTCCCGCCCGGGTAAACGGTATATTTATTTTCACATTGTTGATACTGGGGGGTATCCAGTGAACATTATAGACAGCGATACATTTTGAGAAATTGCAGATTTACCGATAAACATAAACAATTTCTATTTTTACAAATTTAGGTTTGTTAAGGTCTTATGCTACTCCTTAATAATTTTCTGCTACATAGCTAGTGTCGTTGCTATTGTCTACACTAGTGTTGAGTGCTTTAATTATGGACATAAGTGAAGTTTTGAAATCAGGCCACGGTTTTTATGGCTGATCGGATTTTTTCGATCACGGCGATTAAATTTAGGTGAAAATACTGTGTCATTTTACTATCGCTTATAAACTATTGCGCCATTTTCAGAGCTTCCTGTCATTTTGGCTGGCCATGCCTAATCAGCTTACAGAATTTGAGCTGGGTGAGATGGGGTGTCGAGATGTTCAATGACTGGGATGTGTATGGTGCGAATGGCTGGGAAAAAAAAATACATGACCTGGTTTTAACATATGAACAGCCATTCATGTCTTTGGCCTCAGTGTGTGTCTTGTATCATAGGAGTAGGACCGTGTGCTCACGGTCTCTGTTTAAAAACAGCATCTCAGCGAAACTGTTCTATTTGTTCAACCACAGACAAACTATGCTTTTAGTGGTGAAACATCTAGAACTTATGTTAGATTATTTGAGATTTGCGATGGTTAGTAACTTAGGCAGAGAATTTTTTATAGGAGCATCTAGCCCTTGTAACAGTCGCGGGGGGTGGGGGGGCACGGGTAGGGCTGACAGGCGAACACAAGACAGTACAGACAGGGCTCTTTAAAGGAGATGTTGGATATTGTGCAGCCCAGACTTTGTTTAGACCCTTCGAATTGGAAAGGGGTTTTATAACAGTGGTTTCTGTTGAACTAATAGTACTGTGACTATGTTGTGTTGCAACGCTGAAACTCTACATTTAGGATACAGATCTATTCTAGTATACTGCAGGGGTCTATTTTTGATAGGTGCTTATTACGCATACTTTGAGGATCCAGTTGTTTTGTTAATCGGGCTGTGTGGGGGGCCCACACCCCTCCCTTTTTCACTTTGGACGCAGTGTCCAGCTTTGTTTCATTGAAGCCTCCTTGTACTTAAATTTGAATACAGGCAATTTTATAGTCACCGCCGCTGTGTATTTGATAGGTGCATAAACTCAACTTCTTTATCGGTAGTACATTTAAGATAGGTGTGTTTTTCATTTTGGCGATGGAAGTCCAGCTTTGTTATTGAGGCACCTTGCACTTAAATTTGAATTCAGCAATTTTGTAGTCACTGCGGTGTATTTAATTAGGTGCAAACAAATACCTTAATATTATCCGTTTACATTTCAGATAGGTGTTCACTGTCACTTTGGCGCATTGTCCCAGCTTTGCTCTTTGAGGCTCCTTGCACTTAAATTTGAATACAGCAATGTGTAGGTCACGCCGCCGGTTTGTGTGTATTTATAGGTGCAAAAAAAATACCTTATATTATTTGTATACATTTCAGATTGGTGTATTTTCACTTTGGCGCAGTCCAGCTTTGTTCATTGAGGCACCGTTGCACTTAAATGTTGATGTACAGCCACATTTTTGTAGTCACCGCCAGGTTGTATTTTTCATCGGTGCAAAAAATACATTATATTATCCGTGTACATTTCAGTTTGGTGTTCATTTCACTTTGGCCGCAGTCCAGCTTTGCTCATTGAGGCACTCTTGCACTTAAATTTTGAATACAGCAATTTTGTAGTCACCGCCGCCGTGTATTTGATAGGTGCAAACAAATTACTTATATTGTCCGCTATACATTTGAGATTAGGTGTTCATTTCACTTTGGCGCGGGGGTCCAGCTTTGTTCATGGAGGCTACCTTGTTACTTTAATTTGAATACAGGCAATTTAGTAGTCACCGCCCGTTAGTGTGTTTTGTATTTGATAGGTGCTAAAAAATACCTTATATTATCCGTATACCATTTCAGATAGGTGCCTCATTTCACTTTGAAGCGCAATACAGTTCCAGCTTTTGCTCATTGAGGCACCTTGCCACTTAATTTTGAATACAGCATTTTGTTTTTAGTCACCGCCGGTATATTTGATAGGGTGCAAAAAAAAAGACTTAATATTGTCTGTATACATTTCAGATAGTGTTCATTATCACTTGGCAACAGTCCAGCTTTGTTCAGTGAGGCACCTTGTACTTAAATTTGAATACGCAATTTTGTAGTCACACGCCTAGTGTATTTGATAGGTTGCAAAAAAAAAAAAATACCTTATAATTATCCTGTATAACATTTCAGATAGGTGTTCATTTCACTTTGGCGTTAGTCCAGTTTGTTCATTGAGGCACCCTTGCACTTAAATTTGAATACAGCAATTTTGTAGTAACGACCCACCAGTGTATTTGATAGGTTTGACACAAAAAATATACCTTATATTATCCGTATACATTTCAGATAGGGTGTTCATTTTCACTTTGGCCCGGCAGTCCAGCTTTGTTCATTTGAGGCACCTTGCACTTATTTTGAATACAGCAATTTTGTAGTCAACGCCAGTTTTTTTTTGTATTTTGATAGGTGCAAGAAAATACCTTATATTATCCGTAAAACATTTAAGATGGTGTTCATTTCACTTTGGCGCAAGGCGTCCAGATTTGTTCATTGAGGGCACCTTGCACTGAAGTTTTGAAATACAGCAATTTTGTAGTCACCGCTGGTGTATTTGAATAGGCGCATAAAAAATACCTTATATTATTCCGTATACATTTCAGATAGGTGTTTTTTCACTTTTGGCGCTAGGTGTCAGCTTCTGGTTCCATTTGAGAAACCTTGCTACTTAACATTGAATACAGCAATTTTGTAGTCACCGACGGTTTAGGATGCCTCTGTATTGATAGGTCAAAAAAATACCTTTATTTATCCGTCAGTAATTTCATGATTAGGTGTTCTGTTTGTTATGCGTCCGAATAGTTTTTAATAGCTGTATTGCACGTGGTTGTGCGTCCTAGTTTTTTCAAAATGAGCACTGTTGTCTACGAAAATTTCTGATAGAAAAATTTCTAGCAACTGTTACTTTGTTGTCTCGTTTGTCATTGCTTGCAAAAAAAAAAACACTAGTTTCTATCCATCTTACTCTTATGAATAGTTTTATTGGTTTCGTTGAATCTCTGTTTTGCGCAGATGCGCACTTTATGTTATTTTGTTGAAAACTATCATTTCCTAGTCCTACTAGGCGTTGTATAATTCCATGGGAAATGAATAGGAAGAACACTGTTGGATTTTTGTCTTCGGGTTTCTTCCACCGCCAGCCGCATTTCTTCCAGTATTCGCCTAGAAAACATTTCAGTTTCATAATCCTAGTTGGCTGTAGGAAATCGAAGGGATTTGAGAATAGCTGTGAATTTGCCGTCTTTTAATATAAGTAGACTTTCAAAACTCTTCCCATACCTTCTAAATTTTTTATCTTCGTGAACATGGAGCGAAATGCAGGGTTGGTGTGGTAAGTCGAGCAAAGGAGGGGGGGGGAGTCAGGACATGGTGGTAGATGAGGTGACGAGAGAAGGTGCTCCTTCACCCCCCCCCCCCCCCCCCCCCCCCCCCCCCCTCCCGCCCCTCCGGCCTGTCAACGCTGGGGTCAGGGCCCTAGGTGAATCATGAGTTAAACGAACAGCGTTCGCCATATGATCTTCAGTGATTAATGCAACATGCATCAAGCCAATTCTTACATCCTCCGTCCTCCCCTGTCACGGCCACAAAATGTCCCATCATCAGCATCATCAGCATCCATCCAACAATGATAGCGAATCAAGGCAGCCGCCAAAATGTCAACTCGTGTACCCACCACTGTTGGTTAATCCATTTTCTGAAGGACCTCTTTGGTTGACCAAAATGCAGTTGGAGGTCGAAGGCTTCGTGTCCAAAGATCAAGAGGGCCAAGAACGAGGATTTTGTTTGTCTGGCCACATCTATGGGAGAACAGTTACATGATGCCATCAGAGGAGAGAAGGAAGCCGTCAATCGGGTGATAATTAATCCCGGGGACCAAGGATTACTGGCATAAGCCTTGCAGTGCATCTTGCTTGTAGCCCTGCATGTTCCTGTGAATGACAGAATGTTCAGGACGACAAAGTCACCTGTGTGGATGAAGATGGATGGACTAGCAATTTGCGGATCCATCGGTCTTTTCGCAGTATAATTTGCTTGCGAGAATTTCATATTTGGACGTGGAGGGAAAAGACCGATGGGGTTAGGAATGTCCAATACGGGTCACCGCATCTACAGGAGATGAGGGCCTCGGGTTCCAGAAGTCCGCTGATAGATTCCGACCAGCACGAGTAGCGGGAACCCGCTGCTCGCTTATCACAGTCAAAAAGCGTCCCAGGGACTCTCAAGCCTGGGCCTTCTCTTGAGCATGCCCCTGAATCACCCGCGATCACAGTTATGATGCAAGCCTATTGCCGAAAACGCATCAGTAGAAGAGCGGCAAGGGCAATCTTAGGATGTTTAACCACCACCAACATGTCTAGCTCACATGCAGCCGAATGCCTATGAGTTGAAATGGAGGGCAACACTTGGCCAAAAAAGGACACACCAATGCCAGGCTTCCAATACACTGTCACACCTCTGTCTCCGCCTCCCCTCCTCCTCCGCCACCACCAAGCGTTCCTCAGCTGCCCATGTCTCTCAGAGTCGCAAGTTCAGGATCAGCCACTCGCTTCAGCCTCCACGTCGCCCGGAGTACCACCAGCCACCACCAGAGACCCATCTACCCTTCTCCTTCCGCCAGTTTATACGACCTGCACGCCAGATACGCCGGCTCCAGTTCTAGCAGCAGCCTTCTGTACTTCCAGGTTTGGGAGCAGAAGAAAGAAAACACTTTTAACCTCAACCATACCCAAAGCCAATCAAGCCTGGATGTCGGCCATGCCCAGGCTTTGGCCATTGGAAAATGTTGCTTTCCGTCCCTCTGTGGAACACAGATGGTTCCGCCACCCGTCATTGGCCCTTTGGTTGCCTCCGGCCCCCAATACAGATGCCGTAGAGGCCATTTCTTTGCCAGAAAAGCCCATCCTGCCATGGCCATCAACGTGTCATCTAAATTTTCATGCGCAGCTGTTCTGTCTGCATCTGTGTCGGAAAAGTCAATCTGAACCAACGACACATGGACTAGTAAGGCACGGCTACCTGGCCGACTATATCTCTGTGTCAGCTCACTGGGTGAATGCTGCGGGGTGGATGTCTACTGGTGGTTGACAGTGGCCTCTCAGGCTCGAGTGCACACTCTTCAATACCGCAGGCCGATGGTGCAGGGCTATCCTTTTTCCCCAAGGTCCTACTGGTGGCATCACGTGCACCAGGAGAAACAGGCCGTTCGTTGAAATTAATCTGTCTTGGGGGGTCATCCACACACTGGTCAGCGGAGCTGTTGTATGACGTTGCTTTCAGCAACGAGATCCGGTGCGCTGGTCCTGGGTGACAAAGAACCTTGTTGCCAGCAAGGTGGCTGTGCAGATATCGGTCGAAATTCTGCTGGCCCGCCCCTTTAAGATCGGTGGCTGGGGAGCACTCCCTTGCCTGGCACTTGTTTGTGAACCTCTGTGAGTCGTCCAGAGAAATTTCTAAAGCCGCTACCGGGTGCTGGACTGGCCTGCTGAGGAAGGCTCGTAGGATCTAGTTCGCACTTCCGCCGTTTCGCACCCTGTCTTGTCCCGCCTGGTGCGTCCCTATTGCAGCCGTCTAGCTCGGCTTCCCCGTCAAACTGTCTCCTCGATTGTTGACGTGGGTAACCACGCTGGCGAATTCCAAACCTCCACATCTCCAGCGATTGTCGGGAGCAGCGCACAATTTGCAATTTACACAGTGACAGAAGTGACACATGGCTCGGGAACAAGCAGTTGGTGCGTACTCGGGGGGTTAAGCACCGAGAGTGGAGGCAGGTTGAAAGAGCTTCTGCACACATCCTTGCCAGGTTTTGAAGAAAAAAGCCACAAAAAGGTCAGTGGCGGACACAATGCCCTTGTCAGCATGAACACTTTGTGGTGATTCCTTAGTTCTGGAACGATCGGTTGGGACACTTCTGAAAACCATCAGGTTTAGCCCCACCAGCGGACGGTAGGAGGAGGGACGGCAGATTGCGGACACCGGGAGCTTTACTCACCGTCGAATCCACGAGGCCCCAACAGTATTCACAATTTTTATCGGTCTTTCATTAGGCAGTCTGGTTCGGGGTACAGGGCTAAGTGCAAGGTGGCGCATCAAGCTCCTCAGGGATTGAATATCTGAAGCAAGTCAGGGCTGTGGTTGTGAAGCTCCGTGGTTGTGCCGGTGGAAGCCGTCAGGAGCAGGAGGAGGTATTCCATGACACCACGTTAACGGACATCCCTGCCTTATCGGGAACGAGGTTTGGGCGCGTGAATTTGAGGCGGAGGAGGGAAGATCAGTTTGCTAGTTGCCCCTCGAACCCAGAGGCTTGGGAAATCAAGGTTCCATCTTCACATGAGTGCTTGGCATGCTGTCCTATTTCCTCCCTAATGTTCATCGCATTTTCCTTAAGGACCATTCTTTTTCTTTTTTACTCTTTCTTTCCTTTTCATTCAAATGAACACTACAGCTTACCTGGGTGGTGCCAACCTCCGGGATCCCCGGTACAACACAAAACTCAGCAATTTCCTTCCACGACCAACCAAATAGAGAGTTAAAATGCTTGAAATGGAGGACTTTCTGATTGGATCACTGGAGACATCTGTTGATCTGTTTCACGTTCTTAAAATGTCACGGTGGAACACATCTAGCGACGTGTACTGCAGTTAGAGTGTCCAAGTCAGCGGTAGCGGCAGCTGCAGCAGCAGGCAAGGTGGCAGGAAAAAGACTAATGGGTGACCTTCCTGGCAATCCTTATTTTCCACCTCACCAACGATTGCACAATGCAGCGGCACAACATATAACACACAGAGACAAGCTTAAGATCATGGTGCATGGACTTATTCTGCGCTCAAAACACGATGTTATTGGATGTGTTCAGACACCCTATTGGATTCTGGGGTATCCAAATGGATGAATGGCCCATAGGAGTGGGTGAGCTCGCTGCCACGCCATTTAGAGGTTGTTGTCTGCCAGCAGCCAGGTCTATATCTGACGCGGACCTTCAGCACAGTCTGGAGGAGTCATCTTACATCAGTTACAGACAAACGGCATTCCGGGCTTTCCACAGATAATGTTGTATCGTTTTTTGACATTATCAAAGATGAATCAGGCATGGATCTCCTGGATGATGTTGTGGCCCCCAATTGCGTCGGAGGTCACCGATTAGGTTGCCGGCTCATACCTTCACATTACTCTTCAACAGAAATGTCCTCTTGAAACTTTTTTTTTTTTTAAAATGATCATTTCTTACTGCAATTTTATTTCTCAGTTCCCAAAAGATCATTTGTGCTGGTTTTGCTCGGTCTCGTGGAGGACTTTTTAATAGTCACCAAGGTTTCATGACAAAACCGTATTCCAGTTATTCACTTTATGTCTTTAGATATTTTTCGCATTGTCAATGGTTCTGAGGTCATTGGTTGCTGTGAGATACAGCTATAATTATGGTCCTTTGGAACAAGGAAATGTGGCTTCTAAGTGGAATTTCTCCCTAACAAATTTTTAACAGTGGCTGAGAAGTCATTTTATAATTTTTGGGGGTCATGGTGCTGTGAGATACAGCTTTAATATGGTCCTTTGGAACAGAAATTAGTGTCTTCTATGTGGCATTTTCTCCCTCTCAATTTTTTAACAGTGGCTGAGAAGTCATTTTTAAAATTTTTTTGGGGTCATGTGTTGCTTTTGAATAGCAGCAATTACTACATGTCCTATTTCTATTAAAATGTGGTTGCTAACAGACACATTTGTTCTTCACAATTGTCATAAAGTGGCTCAAGGGTCTTGTTTTGAATTTTTGGGGGCATTTTTGCTTGTGAAATGCAGCTAGTACTACAGGTCCTATTGTAAAAAATGTGGTTTTCTAACAGACATTTGTTCTTCACAATTGTCAAGAGTGCGGCTTAAGGGTAATGGTGCTGTCAGAAAACAGGGCTAGGGTAGGGGACACCTGTTTAATGGGGGGGACACATATTGCAAAATGTCTTGTTTTTGCTTGATCTTTAACATAGCTAGCATTCCTGTAGTGAGGGGGGGGAACCAAAACCATATAATACAATAAAAAAACAAAGAGAAGACAAAGACGTTAAGTGGAGATTCCAAACTTTTTTAAAAAATATGTTTTCTTGAATTAAACTACTAAAAACTTGCATGTTCAAAATAGTCTGATACAAATATTCCTCTGAATTGTTACAAGGGAGGTACAGGAAGATACTTATTGAAACAGATGTAGGTTCAAGGAAGGTATTGTCAATGTCCAGTGTTGACATCTAAAATGGTGGTTGAAAAAGACTCTTTTTTCCGCACTTTTAAATGTTCGGGGGTCATGCAGGTTTGGGGATCATGCTGTGGCCCTAGGAACAGGGGGATAGTATATGTCCAGTGAAACGAAATTGGTCGGGTTGAAAAGACTCCTTTTTTCCAGCACTTTTTAATATGGTTGGTCATGTAGGGTTTGGGGCTCATTGCTGTGGCCCAATGGACAGGTGTAGTCAATTGAGTCCTGTGAAACCTATGAATGGTGGTTTGATAAAGGACTACTTATTCGGCCACTTTTTTTTTTTTTTTTTTAAATCTGGAGGTCATTGCGGTTGGTGGCTCATGCTGCGTTCCCAGGGACAGGGGATTTTCAATGTCCAGTTCAAAGTATAAAATGATGGTTTAAATCATTATGACTTCATCGCAACAAACAAAAATGTATTATTATACACGTGCGCCCGTTTCGCCATTTTTTTTTTTTGTTTGTGGGCATGCTTCTTGACTGATCACTGTATACTGCTTTAGCTGATGAGTGCTTTTTATTCCATTTTAAATTTTTGTATACAAATACAAATTGTTTATGTTTTATGGGAATACCTCTCTGTGTGCTGGATATCCGTGCTTAAAGTCATTGTTTTACCTTCCACATTCTCGGTCATTATCTTTATTGCCTTCATATTCATACTCAAATAAAGAATACATCTCTGATATTCTTCTGTGTTCATGTCTTCCAAAAGCCTTGCCCCCCAAAACTTTCCCATCTCCCTTTATCAAATGGAATCCAAATTTGGATAATTCCAAATCCCTGTATGTTACTCCTCCTATCTTAAAATAGGTTTTCCCTCCCTTCTTTCCCAAATCATGTTCTTTCAATAAAAAAAAATAGACAGGCGTACAAAAATAGTGAGAAAAATAAATAATTTACAAAAGCAATTTGTATTCAGGTTTCCCCATTTCTGCCACTAGATGATTAAATGGTTCTATCATATACTACATGACTACATTTGTCCTGCTAAGCCACTAGGAGCAGCAAAACAATGTAGTATGTTATTATCCCAATATATGATACTGTATTTTAACCCCTTAACGACCTTGGACGTATGCATACGTCCAGGTAGTTTGGGGGTTAACGACCTGGACGTATGCATACGTCCTGGCGATCTTGCGGGCGAACCGCGCTCGATCACAACATGGGACCAGTGGTATATTACCGCTGGCCGCATGCCGTATCACCTGTGGGTGATTAACGCTTCATTATCGCAACCTTTCATGGTTGCGATAATGAAGCCGCAGGCAGGAGGAGTGAGCTCCTCCAACCTGCTCCCGGCAGCTGCCGCACCACAGTGCGGCAGCGATCTACAGTCATTGTGGGCATCTTGACTGACAGTTGTTATGGCAACCAGTACACAGTACTAAATACTGGGTACTGGCCTGCCTTCTAACAGCAATCTTCAGAAGATCTGATGATTGCTGTTAGAAATCCCCTATGGGGAAAAGTAAAGAAAGTGTAAAAAAGTAAAAAAAAAGTGAAAAAAAAGTGAAAACAAGTAAAACACAAACACAAAAAATTAAATAAAAACCCGTACAGCGCCCTTTTTCCCTTTACAAATGGCAATCGCCCAAAAAAAGATCAAAAATAAATAAAGTACCCATATTTGGTATCGTAGCGTGAGTAACGACCTGCCCTATAAATCTGTCATGTTAGTTAACCCGTACGGTGAACGGCGTGAAAAAAACAAAACAAAAAATCACAGAATTGTGATTTTTGTTCATCCCAAAGCACATGAAATGTAATAAAAAGTGATCAAAAACTCTTATAAATGCCAAAGTTGTAAGATTTAAAACGTCTGTTCATCCCGCAAAAAAAAGTCCTTACACAGCTCTGTATACGTAAAAATTAAAAAGTTATGGCTCTCAGAAAATAGCGATGCATAAATATTCTTTTACACACTAAAAACACTTTTTTTAAGTGTTTCAACATAAAAAACTATATAAACAGGATATCGCCGTAATCGTATCGACCCAAAGAGTAAAGCTAACTTATCAGGTATACTGCACGGTGAGCGCTGTTAAAAATAAAAATAAAAAACGCTACTAGGATTGCAGTATTTTCTTCTCCTTGCCTTCCAAAAAATTGATTTAAAAGCGATCAAAAAGCCTTGTCCCCCAAAAAATGATACTAATAAAAACGTCAACTCATCCCACAAAAAACAATCCCCTACACAGCTCCGTAAACAGAAAAATTAAAAAGTTATGGCTCTCAGACTATGGCGATGCAAAAATGTGTTTTGCTGGTTGAATAAAAGTATTTTTATTGTATAAAAGAAGTAAAACATAAAAAAATATACAAATTGGGTATCGCTGTAATCATATTGACCTGCTGAATAAAACTAGCTTGTCATATATACCGTACAGTGACCGCTATAAAAAACACTACCAAGATTGCTGAATTTTGTTCAAAACATCTCACAAAAACCTTAATAAAAAGTGAACATAGCGTCACATGCACCCCATAATGGTACCAATAGAAATGTCAACTCATCCCGCAAAAAACAAGCCCATACACAGCTCTGCACACAGCAAAAAAAAAAAAAAGTTATGACTGTCAGAATAGGACAACATAAAAAACGAAATTTTTTATAGACATATTTCTATTGTGTAAAAGTAATAAACCAGAAAAAACTATATAAAATCTATAGCACTATAATTGTACCGACCCCCATAGTAAAGTTATCTTGTCATTTACTTCAAGGGGAATGCTGTAAAATTGAAACCCAAAAAACAATGACCGAACTGCATTTTTTACCCCCCATTTTTATGGCCCAATGCTAAAAAAAACTATGGAAGACCTGTGCACCTAAAATGCACAATACACCCCTAGATGAGATCCCTGAGGGGTGTTGAATCCAAAATGCGGTGACTTTTGGAAGGTTTCACCTGTTCTGCTACTTTGGGGGCTTTGCAAATGCGACATGGCCCAACCAAAATCTGCGTTCCAAAAGCCAAATAGCGCTCCCTCCCTTGTATGCCCTGCCATGCGCCCAAACAGCAGTTTACACCCACATGTAGGGTATACTTGGAAGAAATTTCTTGACAAAGTTTTGGGGTTATTTTTTCCAGGATTCCTTGAAAATATGAAACATTTTAAGCTACATTTGCAGATTATTGGAAAAAAATTTTTTTTTTTTGCACAGCCTAATGCTAAAAAAAATTTGTGAATCACCTGTGGGGTCTATATATTCATTGCACTCCTGGGTATAGTTTTCAATATGCGGTCTGTTTAGGGCTATTTATTAAGTTTTAGCACCTTAGCGTGTCCTCAAACCTGAAATGGCGCCTAAATAAAATCGTATTGAAAATGAGACCCCAGAGTCCAGTAGGTGCTCCTCCTATTCTGTGGCTTATGGTTGAGCCAAATAATGCACTAGGGCCACATATGGGATATCTCTTACAAAGAAAGAATCTGGGGAATTGATATTAAGATGCATATGCCTTGTCACATTTACCGTATTTCAGTGAATAATGGATAAATATTGAAAATCTGCAAAAACAGTGAAATTTTGAAATTTCACCTCCACGTTGCTGTAATTTCTGTGAAATACCTAAAGTGTTATCAAACTTAATAAACACTGTTGTAAATACTTTAAGGGGCCTAGTTTCTTAGATGGTGTCATTTATGTGGGAATCTAACATGCAGGCCCCTCAAAGCCACGTCGGAACTGTTTTCGTCCCTAAAAAATGTATTTTTCAAATTTTCTTGAAAATGTGTGATATTACTAGTAAGTTTCTAAGCCCTCTAAGGTCATACATACAGACATTTAAAAAATGATGCTAACCTATAGAGGACATGTGGTAGATGCTAGTTATAAACTATTTTGTGGTGAATAATTATCTGTCATGCACGCAGAAATTTTGGAACTTTCAAAATCACAAATTTTTCAAAATTTTCATGAAATTTTTATATTTTTCACAAACAAACAAGGATTGTATGGATAAAATTTCTTACTAATTTAAAGCACAATGTGTCACGGGAAAACAATCTCTGAATCACATGGATAGGTAAAAGTGTCAAAAAGTTATTCTCACATAAAGGGACACATGTCAGATTTCAAAAATAGGGCTGTTTCAGGAAGGCCAAAACTGGCTGGGTCCTTAAGGGGTTAATAAATGCAAATACCCATGGGAGAGCAGACAGGAGGCCATCCACATTACCTTCTCTGGGTAACCCTTACAAATTTGCTGACACTTCTGCTCTTTGCTAAATTGTCATTTTTTTGAATGAGTGTATAGCGTTTGCTTTTCAGATCTGCATGTATTCTGCATGTAGGCTTAGATCCTAATAAAAATACACAAAGACATATTATCACACCTCCAAATATACTCTGTATGAATTCTCGACTAGCAATTAGCCAAACTGTGCTTACTCTTATTAAGGGTGTTGTCTCACTACAAAGAATAACTTTCAAAATGTTGGGAACACTAAATGAAGATGTTTTCCAAATATATTGCATTGTTCATCTTTTTTTGTTAAGGAGCTACAAATGATTTTATCCTCTTCTGAGGGCTTTCTGGTTTACCAAGTGACCGACCTGTGTACTTCTTCCCCCTGGTTTGTTCTATTGGTACGGGGGTTTATTCATCACAGTGTAGGCTTTTGTTTTTATCTATTTTAGACAAAAATTTAAATTACTGTTTACATATCAAAATTCCGGGCCCTCAGAGAAGGAATTTGAAACTAGACTGATAAAAAGAGAAGTTGATACATGGAGTATATGTAATTACAGACAGCTTGACCAGGAAGGACGACAAAGCAGAATTTTTCATTCTTTTTCCCCAAAAAATTTGGGATGAGACAATACCTTTAAGTAATACAGTATCTTAATGGAAAACATTCAACTTTTCCTCTGAAGTGATGGACATGCAGTATGCTGATAAAGTAGAAAATGTCAATGTTTATAGACAATGATCATACCAAATACACATAACTGAGTTTTTTAAACATACATTTGTGAATGCGTCTAAATTGCTTAATATTGCCAAAGACTAGAATAAGCTTTCCCTGTAAAAATTAGAAATCCTATTATGAGCATATCCTGCAAGAAAATACTCACCCGGCATACATTGTTTACAAAATAATATAGATAACACAGATTATTTCACTTAGGTCTGTATCTGTCTTCAATAAATCTTGCAACCTGGTATGATTCCTTAGAGAGTCCACTGAACCATAATCTGATTTTCTTTTTAACAAAAGTAGCATGATAAAAAAGTCTCTCAAGGTTTACATCCACTAAGAAGTCCTAGAAGATAAGAATTTTAGATTCAAGTTTTTTTTATGCCGTCAGCAGTTCGTTCTTATTATGATAGTCTCAAATCCTGCCTATCAGTGGCCTAGGCCTTACAGGACTCTCGTCTTTTGTTCTTTTTTGTATGATGGTCTTTTACTTTTATTTTTTTATCCAAAATCTCAGTTTTTTAGCTAATCTGACCCTTAAGGGGATTTGGGGAAAGGCTTATGTTCCTATTAAATGTACATTATTTCTTCTTGAATGATTTTCTGAATCATTGATTTCCTTAAGTGGTTTTCTTGCTCTCCCCCCTAAATAATGAGTATTTCAATTTCATTTATTCCCATTGCATTCTTTAAAGCTCAATTCTGTTATGTGTTTCTCAGGTCACATTTGAGGCCCTAAGTGATGAAATGGGGGTACAGCTGAGCAAAAAGAAGAGGGAGGAGTCAAAAAATTTTGATGTATACATGCCTTATACTTCAGTGCTTTTTGTGGGGGACCAGTCACCTTGCCTATTTAAAGAACTGATTGCCCAAAGCACCAAAACCCACAATGACCAAGTTCTTTAATTTGTCCTTTGGGTTTACACCCGGCAAATTTAAAACTGGGGAACCCGCATGGGAAGGGGCCAAATAAGTAAATTAGAATTAGGTCAGCACAGCATAGGGGTTTTGGGGGGTGCTCAGTTGGAAAGGTTTTTGGAAGACAAAAAACATGGGCAGGGGTATGCCTGATCACCCAAAATGCATAGGGAGATTAAATGTTTTATTTTATACAAGATAATAAATAAAGTGGTAGTAAAAGTAATAGGACCATATCTAATGGGGTATATTAAAGTAAATTTGACCCAGATTACGCACAATTTAATAAAAATTAAAATGTCAAAAAAATTTTTAGTTGATGTAAAATTTTTTGCCTTTTCAGCAAAAAACCCTTTCCCAAAAAGACTTCTTAGATTGGGAAGGGGTTTGTGGTAATGGGGTTTATGCAGTAGGGAGGTTAAGGTTGGGGGTGGCCCTTGTATGGTAGATTAATAGAAGCACCCCAGGAGGCGATAGGGAAAAATATACCGGAGGGAGGTATGGCAATTGAGCTATTCGCCCTGCAGTCAATTAGGTCTTTTTAAAAAAAATTTTATACTCCTACTTATTACTAGTTACATAGTTTGTAAGGTGAAAAAAGAAAGACTTCCACCCAGTTCACCTATTTTGCAAAAGTGTTGCTAATTGTTGCCAGGGGAAAGGGCAAGAAACCCTCGGGGGTAGGCCAATTGTTCGCATTTTTTAGAAAAAAAAAATTTTTCCCCCGACTCCAATTGGCATCAGATAACCCCCGGGACCCAATGCCCCCTCTCCGGGTTGACCTAAAACTTTTATATTTTTTACGCCCAAAAATGCACCCAAAATCCATTTTAAAATCTGTTAGTAAATTAACCCGGACAATTTCCCTCGGGAGGTTTCCACAGTCCCACTCTTAACTAAAGAATCCTTTTTTGTTTATGATAAATTTCTTTCCCCAAAGACGTGAGGTGCCCCCTTGTTTAGTACAGTCCTGGGTAAAATTTTAAATCTTGGGAGAGATCTTATATTGACCTTTTAGTATTTTTTATTATTATTATTATTATTTTTTTTTAAAGGGCCCCATTGATTCCAGGCGCTGTACTTTTTAGGGGGGGTTTCATACATTACAAAAATCAAACGAGTAACGTGAAAGGGGTAATGAAATTGGCACGACTTGAGGGTGAGAGACCCCACCCCCAGGCTTAAAATTACAAGGGAGGGGGAAAGAGACAGGAGGGGAGGGGCCGACAGTCTGTGAGGAAGTAGTGACAAATTTATGAAGGTTTATAGGCAAGCCTGAAGGGAAAAGGGGGTTTTTAGGTTGCTTTTGAAGCTGGGAAATGGAGGGGATTTTGATTGTTGGGGGAGTGAGTTCCAAGTGTGGGTAACAAAGGGGGGGAAGTTTGGAGACGGTTTGTGAGGAGTGATAAGGGGAGAGCAGGAAGAAGGTCCTGTGAGGAGCGGGAAAGGGGGGCCGTGGGGGGGATTTTTTTTTTTTTTTTTGAAATTAGGGGGAGAGATGTTAGGAGGGGAAGGTCCCCGGGAGCCGTTTTTAGGTCATGGTTAGTCTTGAAATGAATTTGCGGGCAAAGGGAAAACCGTGAAGGGGTTGGGAGAGGGGAGAGGAGGGAAGTACGAAAGGGGAGAGAGGTGGATTTAAAAGGGCAGCAGGTTAAATGGGTTGGAGGGGACAGGGTGCTAGCTGGGGGCCATTAGAAGGATGTTGCAGAAGTCTAGGCAGTGAATTTTTAAACATTTTGTTTATGTCCCCCCCAAAGGGCTTTTTCTCAAAAACTAAATAACCCAATATTGCTAATCTTTTTTGGAAAATTTAGTCCCCCAGTCCCTTTTATTATTTTTGTTGCCCCGCCTTTGTCCTTTTCAAGCTCTACAAAGTTTTCCGTGCCAGGGTGCCCAAAACTGTAACAAATTTTTTGTGTGTTTTAACCCGTTACTTTATAATGGGAGAATAAAGTTCTCATCAGTGTCTATGTCTTTTAATACACCCCCTGACCCATTTGCCCTTGGCGCTGCTGTCTGACCCCCTGGCTGCTAAAATTAAGTTTACTTCCACCGGATTCCCCGTTCTTTTCCCCGTACTTTTACCCAGTGTTTTTCCATTTTAAATGTAGTCAGTAATGGATTTTTCTTCCCCATGTGAATAACCCTAAATTGGTATGCCGTGGATTATCCTGCCCTTCTCAATGTAACACCTCACCAAAATCAGGAGTTGGATTTACTGGACATTTCATGAATTTTAATGTAGAACCATTATCTCACAGAAAAGAAAGATGTGACCTAAGGGATACGTTGATTATCATATCACAGAAGAAAACCAAATAACCCTAAAACACAACTTTTACTAGTCTTTAAATATGAAAAAAAACCCTAGTTAAAATTATGACGAGGTCATACAAATATCTACATCACAGGTAAGTAGGAAAAATATATAAGAAATACTACAAATTCTATATGAACAGAGGATTTAAACCAATATATCACTGCTAATAATAATCCCTGTTAAAACATAACTTTTACTAGACTATCTAAAATATTAATATCTAAACCCTATATATTACCACTGCATACCTAGATGATACAGCATACTGTGCACTATCAGTCAGTGGAGTAATCGCCCCGATAAAGAGTCGGCTCCGCTTTAATGACAGACAATATCACTACATGCGTGTATAGACACCTTTAAATCCCAGCTATCCGACGCGTTTCCCCCATACAATATTAGGGTTCATCAGGGGATTCAAAATTTCTCTCACTGTGGAAAAAGAATACGCTATATACAACGCATATACTACAACACATGTACTTCCCTTTCAGGTTAGATAAGTGGACTGATACTTAGCTTAAGTGCTGCCAGGTATAAAGACGATAATTCCCGCAGCTCCTCTAGTACGCTGGCACCCAAGATAAGAGGGATACAGAGCAAAATTGTCTCTGTCTCCCTTATATGTCTTAAATGGCCCCGCAAATGTATAATATACAAGTCCCCAGTGCTTACAAATAGGTGATAATAATTTATACCCGTTTCCAGGTTCCCATGAGCATGTGTGCATATTTCACTGCTCTTGGTTTTTCCGGCGTTCCGGATGTTCAACTGCGCATGTCCGGAAGTAAAATACCTGTCGCTTCCGGTTAGCATCGCCGGAAACGACACCGCGCATATGCTGAAAGCCGGCCCAAACCACGCGGCGCCCGGCGTTCGAAACAATGCACTGCGCATGTCAGGAGGAAACATAATGCCATATCCATACCAAGCTCCTGGGATCAGCGCCATACCTATAAATAAGGTTGCGTTAGAGTTCAAAAGTACTCCTAACCACATATACTGACTAACTGCCACGGAGTCAACCCTTGGCAAATGTACTTATTCCTGACACCACCTCATCTGCCATGATATATGGTAATAAAAGACTAATGTGGCGGGACATCTATAATTGATTTTCCCGGAGCAAATATTATATAGCAAACACATGTAGGTTGACACGGGCTTAAAACAGGGCCAAAAGAAGACATTCGGGGTACAAAAATTCATTGTCCTCAGCTGACATAGATTATCAAGCTGTAAGTAATCAATGAATATAATGAAAAATTAAAGATATGACACTGATACATGTTCATTGGTCAGACTTGAAAAGAGTCAATAGTGGTCCTCTATGGAGAGTGCGAACAGAGCAAAGCAATGTGGACAGGCCCAAAGATAGAGTCTATTCAATAAAGCAACCAAATTGCAAAGTCTCATTTAGGCCCTTTGGTTGAACAGAATCCATACGATAAATCCATTGGGCCTCCTTACACAGGATTCGTCTATCCCATTCCCCTCCTCTGGGGGATGGTCTCACAACTTCTAAAATCAAAAAGCGCAGAGATTCCCATTCACCATTATGATGTTCCCACACATGTCGAGCTACTGGCGTGTCTCTTCTATTTCGTATATCCCCCAGATGTTCACCCACCCTTCTTTTAAATATTCTCCTTGTTTTTCCAATGTAATTGAGTGGGCAGGGGCATGTACACATATAAACTACTCCTTCTGTCCTACAATTGGCAAAATCACGGATAAAAAATTGTTTTCCATTTGAGGCACTTGTGAAGGATTTGGTTTGTTGTACGTATGGACAGGCTACACATCTCTGCCCACATTTGAACATACCCATCGGTCTCCTTTCTAACCAAGTGCCTTGAGAGGGTATTGGTGTATAGTGACTATGGATCAGTCTATCTTTAATAGATCTGCCCCTCCGATAAGTTATCGAGGGGGTTGGAGGAAGATATCCTTCTAGATCCTGGTCCAACATCAAAATGCCCCAATATTTTTTGAGGATATTGATGACTTCTAGATTTCTGTCATCAAAGGTTGCAACTATACGTGCTCTATTGGTCTCTTTATCTGCCTGGGACTTGCCCTGTAATAGAGTTGTCCTATTTTGTTTTTGTGCATGCCTAAAGGCTGATTCCAGGACTTTTGTGGGATATCCTCGATTAAGAAATCTCTCTCTCAACATACCTGACTGTCTCCTAAAATCCTCATCTCTGGAGCAGTTTCTCTTAACTCTCAGAAATTGACCTTTCGGTATTCCTCTCTTACAGGGTAATGGATGGTAACTTTTCCAGTGTAACAAACTGTTAGTTGCTGTAGGTTTCCTATACATATCTGTATGAATATTACCATTCAGATCTTTAATGATAAGGACATCCAGGAAAGGTAAACATCTCTCCTGCATTTCAAATGTGAAATGCATACCGATATTGTTTTTGTTAAGTTGTGCAACAAACTCCTCAAAATGACATCTTGTACCCTCCCAGAGAATGATGATGTCATCAATGTACCTCCCCCAAAATAATATCTGGGGGGGCCATTGATCATCTCCCGGTTGGGATACCAAGGTAGCCTCCCACCAGCCCAGGAACAGATTTGCATACGCGGGAGCGCAAGAGCTCCCCATTGCAGTGCCCCTGAGCTGGTGGAAGGTCTTGTTGCAAAAGACAAAATAATTATGCCGTAGTACAAAATCAAGTAGTCTAATGACAAAAGCATTATGAGCCTGAAATTCTATACTTCTTGTGGACAAAAAATATTCGACTGCCTGGATACCTCTTTCGTGTGGGATATTACTATATAGGCTTTCAACGTCTATAGAACCCAATAGTACTTCTTTATTAACAGTAATCCCATCTAGTCTACGCAAAAGATCAGAAGTATCTCTTATGTAAGATGGCAATGTAATTACGAAATCCTGTAAGATATTATCTATGTAGATCCCTACATTTTGCGTAATTGATCCCACACCTGAGACTATGGGTCTGCCTTTAAGTGGAGTACAGCCCTTATGGATCTTAGGGATCGAATAAAAAGTCGGTATTTGGGGATTAGAAGGCATCATAAATTTGAATTCTGTATGTGATATAAGGCCCATCTCTAAACCCTCCACGAGTATCCTCTCTAATTCCATAGTAAAAGTTGTTGTTGGATCCATAGATAGAATATCATAATACCTTTTGTCCTTGAGAAGATCGTTACACATCTGTTTGTACATGTCATGATTTAATATGACTATATTTCCCCCCTTATCGGAGGGTTTAATAATTATAGACTTGTCTCGTTCCAGTGCTGACAACGCTTCTAATTCCTCTCTACTGAGATTATTGTGAAATGGTAGTCTCTGTTCGCCAAGATCACGAAGTTCTTTTGAGACTATTTGCAAAAATAAATCAATTTCACGTGTATCCAGCTGACTCTGGGGCATTCTCCTCAATTTAGTTTGTCCCTCTCTAATTTCTTCCTCCTCCATAAGGGACACTAAAGTGCGTATGCCTTCCAGATCCTGTGTCGTGACGCCCAACTGCTGGCATTCGATCTTATCTTTAATTTTAAAAAATTTATGCCACTTGAGCTTACGCACAAATAGATGTACATCTTTGATCCATGAAAAATCACTATACTTGGTGGTGGGTACAAAGGTCAGGCCCCTCTGTAGAATCTGTAATTCTCTACTACTTAATTGTCTATCTGTAAGATTGATTATCTGATGCTGATCTAGTGTTATTATTTCTGACGATGTCTCAGGCCAGATGCGGGGCCTCTCCATCCCTCTAAAAAAGGGGGGGGTGTATTGGAATTGCCAGAGGATGAGGAGGCATAATAGTCCATATGTACTCCCCTTCCTCCTGAGTTCTGGCGTGGACCCCATTTTCTAGGTCTAGTCCCTCTTGTTCCTCCCCTAGATCTTGTAGTAGTTTGTGAGTTGGTATCCGAAGATTCTGCGTCAGATGACAAATTTCTTTTAGTGGGGGCTTCGATTTAAAAAATTAAAAGGCTCTCCTTTTTTAAAATTCTTGGAGGTCCCTTAAGTATTGTTTACGTTTCGTGCCTTAAATCCTGTTGATATTTTTATAGAATTTTGTAGGCTTGTTTTCCTATGAAATAGGATCCCTTAAGCTTTGTGTGTTCTATCAAAGTTATTTTAGCGTTGTAAAATACTTTCTAATGTTTTTTTTTCCCTCTTTTAATGGTTTTCATAAGTGTTGAATATCTATGAGTTTGTTTCCCTCTGCCAACAATAGATAGTTCAGGTCGTGTCGGGTATGCAGTTTTGTCGACCTCGTGGATTAATTGTTTATAGCGCCGTATGAACTAAGTTTTCATTTTTTGTGATTACAGGTGAGCGATATGGATCCGCCCTTATTTATTTTTTGTGTAATTTAACCGTTATTCTTAGGGACAATGTTCCCTTATGTCATTTTCCCTTTACTCACTATGGATTTTTATAACACGAATATGGTTTTACAGGATGTATAAATGAATTTATATTGTAACATTTAAATGATTTTTATTTGTTTGTTAAGAATGTTTTTATTATGCACTTAAATTTTATATGGTGTGATATTTAAAAAAAGGCTTGTGAGAGATCGAAAGTCATTTTGGGAAATGTGGCAATAAAATTTTATTTTTTCATTTTTTTATGACTACTGAGTGCTGCAATTTTTTCCCATTGTAAGTAGAAAACGGCTTCCCCCACGGAATCCTTTTCGTTGTGGCCCCCCTGAGAATTTTGTGGAACGTGGGCTTTTCTTTGAGTAATTTTTTTGGGTTTAACTCTTCTATTTCTATGTGGGTTTAGGTTCTTGGATGGGAGGGATGTCTTTACAAATCCCCTGTTTTGCTTTTTTTGGGTGTGAGGTTGATCGTTTTGGCAGTGAAGTAGGTGATGTCACCTTTCTTAATAAGCCATCACATATTGATACTAAAAGACAGTATGAGCTCTTGTCTAAGAGGATTGTCACCCTGGAATTATATTATGTGACTTTGAGAGAATATTTTAAAGTTAAGCGTTTTTCCAGGGGTATGGACATCATTTCGCCCCCCTCTTTTTTTAAGATTGGAGTTTAGAATGCGATATGAGAACATTTCCAAAAAATAGCATTGGAAAATTTTCTTTTGAATTTTGGAGTTTTTACAATGATATAAAAAAAAGTGAAGGATAAATTGAAAGAAGTGGATACTGTGTTAAAAACATTACTTCCCCGGATGAATATAATAAATTCTGCGACAAACAGACTGTGTTTTTGTCCAAATTCAAGTCTGAATTGGAGGATACGAAAAGAAGGAAGTGGCACCGGGATCAAAAGAATGAAAATGGTATGTCTACATTGGAACTGGGAATTCTGCACCCATCGGTGGATGGTTTAAAAAGTAAGGTAATTGTTAAAGAAATATTGGATTTTGATATTGTGGTTGTTTTCTTTATGAATAACTTTTTAGGAAAAAAACCAAAAAACGACAATAAAGGGGGCAAAAAGCGGAAAGATGTAACAAAGTCAAAATAAACGCCCAACATGGTGGTGAGGAACAATCCCACAATGGAAAAAAAAAAAAGTCTTCCATTGTGGTAATATTTTTTTATACTTATCGGACATCAAGGGGACTTTTCTATCTAAAGGTCTAACTTTTTGCCCGGGGTTTTAAGATTTATTGGTTTAATTGGGGAATGGATTGGCACAATTTTCATAAAATTAAATTAGTGTTTTTATAGCCAATCTCCCGTATTGTATTATTGTGGAAGGGTGTGGATTTAGATTGAAGGATTTGGTTTATTTAACATTAGTAATTTTGTCCCTTACATGTTACCGTAGGATTACATGCAATTAGTTAGACAAAATATAGAATCTTTTTAAGTCAAGTAAAAAAGGCAATGCCTTCTCATCCCAATTTCAAACGATGAAGTGGAGGCCCCTTTAAGAATTATTAATAATTTAATTTGTGTAGACCTGCGGCAAGGGCGGGGCATTGTTAATGGATTTGACACAAAATTTGCAGGAAGCAAACGACAGTTATCTGATGCTATGACTTTGGAAGTTATCTAATGTCTAAATTTGGGTCTTTGCGGAAAAATTAAGAAAACAAAGATGATGCCTTTGATTGGGCCTCATTGATTGTGGTTTTGAAGATTTTTTGTGTTCTCATTGGTTACCCCGTGTGTTGTATTTTTACCCAAAGATACAAAGTATTGAAAATCCCCGGGAGGCCCATTGTTCCGGGGGGGAATTTTTTTTTTTCCCGCAGGGTTTCCCATCTTTTAGATAAGGTGCTTTTGGTTTTGTGATCAGTCTTTCTTTAAAAAAGAATACGATTTTTACACAAAATTGAGTTTATTAAGTCCCAGGGGTGCTTTTTTTGGGCTTTTCTTTTTGACGTAATAAGCCTTTTCACGCCCATTAAACATAAAACAAGGGATCTTGGGCTGTTGTAGAAATTTTACAAAGTTCCATTTTTCTAATGGGGGTTTGGGGGTTTGTACAAAATTTATTGAGACTGGTGTTGACCTGTTATTATTTCCATTTTTGTGATTTGTTTTATTTACAGTTAAAAAAGGGGGGGCATGGGCCCCCAACGTTGCGCCCATTACCCAATATTTTATGGCTGGCTTGAGGAAGTTTATTATGATTCCCCCTTTTGGAAAGGGTTCTGGTGGGGGGTACTAGATGATTTTTTTTTTTAATTTTTGGGTGGGCACCGAAATTGGAATTTTTGGATTTAAAGTTTTTTTGGAAAAAAATCATGGTGGTATACAATTTACTTTGTCTTTCTCCAAATTTGTTTTTTTTTTTTGTGTACAGGTCTGTATTGATGATAAAAAGTCTACATTTCCCAATTTTTAAAGTCAAAAAATTTTCTGGGGCAGGAAAAAAAAAACTGTTAATTTTTGTAGTAATCACCCCGGGGGCATGCTAGATCCTTACCAATAGCCCCAATTATTACCCCGGTAGGCGAATTGTGGAACACAGAGTTCTTGGGAATCTGTGGTGAAGGATTTTTTGTTAAATTTTTGGGGGCGAGGGGTACCCTAAGGGGGTTGTTTCCAATCATATTTTAAAAAAAATTTTGGTATGTTTGATTTTGATGCTCGGGGCAACGTGTTGGGCAGGGTTTTGGGTTTTATCTAGATTTAAGGGGGTTTTATCCACAAAATTTTGTGGCGTGGTTTTACATGTAGCTTCTTTTTGAAAAAAAAAATTGGCATATCTTGAAACTGTTTTAACAATGTGAGTGATTTCCAAGTTGCACCTTTAATGTCCTATAGAAGGGCTCCAAATTTAAAAGATAGGTTGGTTAAGAACATGGTCCCTTCTTTGAAGCCTAAACAATCTTTTTTTGGTAAACCGCAGTTTGGTTCATTTCCATGTCTTGGATGTGTCAACTGCAGAATTATGGTAAAGGGTAGCAATTTTGTTCACCCTATTACCAATGAAGTCTTTCCTATCAAGTTTCATCTTTCATGTATTTCTGAGTGGGTGATTTACATACTTTGGTGCCCCTGTAATTTAATCTATGTGGGGGAAACCACTTGTGATCTTAAAACAAGATTGAATAATCATAGATTCTCTATTCACAGAAACAGACTGGATTTGCCGGTCTCTAAGCATTTTTTTGAGGCCGGTCATAAGGAGTGGAATTTGAAATGCATGGTGGTAGATCACATACCAGCGCCTAAACGTGGGGGAGATAGGCTTATCCTTCTTAAAAAAAAACGTGAATTAAGATGGATTTTTCACACGAAAGCTCTAAAACCTAGGGGCCTGAATGTGGATTTTAATATATTACCTAATATGTTTAATTGAATATAGGATTGATTCCATCAATTTTACTGTTTAGATAGTGTTTTGCCTCAGCGTCTTTGAAAGCTAGTTATTAATTGTATGTATGTATTTTTTCTTTTTTAGATATTTTCGGTGTTTCTGAAAATCAGTGGACGGGATCCGTATCGCCCACCTTTGGTACTAGCTGTATGCAGTTGTGAAGAATTTATTAAAGGAATTTATATTTATGTTTATATTGTATTATTGATATATTATTAAATCTTTTGTTCAAGTTTTTTTAGTGGTTAGTTTTGGCACTGTTATTATAGTATTTGTGTTCGATTAGTGGATTTTATTTTAAGTAGTTATTGAAGATAACATTTGGTCACAATATTTATGGTTTATTTAGGGATATTTTTATTGGTCATTAGATTTAATTATTATTATTTTCTTTTTTATAGTATAGTTTTTTAGAAACTATAGATGTATTTTATTAGAAATTATAGGTGTATTTTCTTTAGAATAGAGTGTTGTGGTGGAAGATCACTTGGTAACTATTGTAGTTTTTTTAAGAGTATTTAGATGCATATAACACTGAGTGAAGTCCCGAGCGTTGTCTGCTTCTGATATGCGCAGTTGAGGTTAGTTGATATGCTATAGCGTAGGCAACGGGCTTCTCCGGACATGCGCATTCAGGTTTGATGACGTGAGTGTAGTTTGGTTGTCCTCGTGGTTTAGAGACTATGCCCTGTTTGGGTTACGATGACAACGGGTGCTTCCGGTCATGCGCGGTTTTGCTTTGGGAACGCCGTGTCGGGTATGCAGTACTGTCGCCCTCGTGGATTAATTGTTTATAGCGCCATATTGAACATACAGCTGTACATTATTGTGATTATAGGTGAGCGATATTGGATTCCACCCTCTTATTTACTGTTTTGTGTAATCTTAACACGTTATTCTTATTGGCAATGTTGCCTTATGTCAATATTGCCTCTTACTCACTATGGATTTTTATAACCACGAATATGTTGTTTTATATATGCATGTATAATGAATTTTATATTGTAATCACTTAATGATTTTTATATTGATTGTTAATGAATGTCTTCTATATATGCACTTGAATTTTATATGGTGTGATACTTGAAAATGGCTCTGTGAGAGAGCCGAAACTTCGTTTTTGGAATATGTGGCAAGAAATTAACGTTTTTCTTTTTTTAAACCTAAACTAACCTGAGTTGCTGCAATTTTTTCCCTATTGTTATAGTAGAAATCGGCTTCCTTGCGGGAATCCATACGTTGCTGGCACCCCGCTGAAGTTTTCTTGTGGAACGTGCGGGCTTTCTCTTTGAGTATATATATATTATATATATAATTATATATATATATATATATATTTAAAAATATACACACAACAGTAAAATTATATATATTTATATAATATATATTATATATATTTAAAAATTTTATATATATATTATTTATATTTATTTTATATATACATACTATATATTTAATAATAAATTTTATATATTATTATTATAATATCAGGAAAAATTGCATTTGCTCCCAATTGAAAAAAATAAAAAAAAAATTTTTATATAATATATATTATATATATTATATATATTTATATATATATATATATATATATATATTTTATTTTTATATATATTATATATATTTATATAAAATTTTAGAAAAAAAGGTAGCATTAAAAGAAATATAAATTAAACCACGGGTTTCCCGCCGATGTTGACTCAGTCAAAAATCCGTAACTATATATCAGGAAAATCGCAGCACTCCAGTATAAGGTGAAAAAAGTGAAGACAATACTTTATTCCAACATGTCCACAGGGCAACGTTTCGGCTCTCAAGAACCTTTCTGCAAGCAACCATAATCAGTGATATTTAAAGAGGTGAGCAATTACAAATTTCTTAATCAGTGCAAAATATTCAAAACAGTGATTTATCATATAAAAAGAGTCATTTTATAAAATATGTGTCACTTAGAAACAGTGTAAATAGTGAATAAGTGTAGTAAGACATGAGAAAATGTCCCCATGATTAATTGTCAACATAATTACACATAAAAATGTAATAGGCATTTATAGGTCCCCTTTAAACGGGTTATAACCCTTTAAAAAAAATCCCATTTTAAATTTCAAGGGCGGGGAAAAGGTCCAAAAAATTCAAAGAACCACCACACTGAACCGTATAAAAGGGGCTTGGATCCTTGTAGTTGTTGCGAAAATTCCCGGACCCTAACCACAACGTCAGCAAGGCTACAGCCCAAAAATCGTTGTTCCAATTAGCCACGTGATTGGGAAATTGAACCCAGCGGTCTTGGGAAAAAGGGAAAAGAAACGGTGGATCATCTCGAGAAACCTCCATTTAATGGATAGCATTCAAGACAGTGCACAGAGTGGCACAAATGGGAGCACTACTGACACCATTATGTGTAACGGCTCTGGAAGAAAACTAGATTAGGGTTTTGGCGTCGCCCAGCTTTCCTGGACTGTTGGTCTATTCAGCATCCAGGAGAGCTGAGGAATACCGCCAATACAAGGCTGCTGGGGGCGGGGCTGCGGCCGGCTCTCAGGAGATGTCACTCAGTACGGGCGCACTCCGTGGCTCAGGAGTGAGAAGCCGAGCAAGAGCCCGACGACGAAGAGAAGGGGACGACGGGAAGTGAGGAGGAGAGGGGGAGGGGAATGAGGGGGAGTGCAGCGGGCACAGAGACTGTTACACACCTGCAGGCCAGAGATAGTGGACGCAGCTCACACTGTAGGCAGCAGTACCAGACGCTGGGAGGTGCAGATCACAACTGCTGTCAGACACACACTATCGGATAGCATCTCCCAGCGTCCGGTACTGCTGCTTTCAGTGTGAGCTGCATCCGGACAATAATATACCATAAGATAAGGGCTGACCTGGCGGCAGCAATGTATTATCCACTTTTGCTCATGATTGTGCTGTCAGGTGCCTCTAACCCTCCCGCCCAAATCGGGAGTGTTGGCAGCTATGCATTAACCTAAAAATAATAATGACAACATTTTCGAAGAAAAAAAAATTGCTCCAGTGATTTGAAGTTTAGCATCATGCGATGTGCTGGACTTAAAGGGGTTGTCTCGCTACAATGATTGGGTTTTAATTAAAAGATCTTTAAAAAACAAGCAGATTTGCAATATATATTCATTACAAATGTCCTACTGATTTTGAGTTATCCCTGGCAGTAGGAGTGCAATAGCTCCTGAAATCCCTATAGCAGCCGACCTGTTGATTTTTATCTCACTGGTTGTCAGGCTGAATGATCATCTGTTTCTGAATACAGGTAGGAGCACAGAGCCCCTCCCACACAGTATGCTTCTGTAGTGGAGGGAGGGGGAGGACTCTGGCTTCTGTGTCTGTGTGGATTAACCCTGTGTGTGCCTGCTTCCTCCTGCTCTCTACACAGATTGAGGAGAGTAGAGGTGAGGCTTATCTGTGGTCAGTAGATGTGACAGCAGTGAAGTGTGTTTCAATAATCATGATGTGTCTGTGGAGCTCTGACTATACTAATAGACCAGATCAGGGGGGCTTGTGAACGGTTCATGCTCTGCTGTACTAGTGACACATCGTGATTATAGTAACACACTTCACAGCTCCCATGTGACTGTTCTGACAGGGTTTGTTTGTTGTTGCTTGAGATGCTGGAGATTTGTATGCTAAGCCGGTGGTATAGGAACACTTACATCCCTCCTGTTCTGCTATTAGCATACACAGCTTCACAGACCTCTCCACACTCATAGATCAGCCCTCTCCTGACTCTGTGGAGCTGACAGTGCAGCTGATTTAGCAGTGAGCAGCCTGCAGCAGACCTAGGCAGGCACACACATGGTTAACTCTGGCATGAAACCCCCTCTCCTTCCCCCTGCTGTATAGAAGTTATTTAGGAGAGCTTTCTGTGTGCTGAGGGGAGGGGGGAAGAGGGATGAGAAGAGGCAGACAAGAAGCACGCCCCTGAATTCAAAAATCCTTTGCTGCCAGACACATTGAAGTAGGCTGAAAGCTTGTAATGAGACAACTCCTTTAAGTTTCATTGACATGCAGTAGCAGAGCTCTGTGCATCTGACAGAGCAGAAAAAGTGCCTGACAATTTATCAAGTCTACTGTATATTGAGGGTTGTTAATGTGTCTAAGGCTTCGGTGCTTGTGATCTAGCCCAATACAGCAGCACACAGGGTGCCTGGCAGCTTTTTCTATGAAGTTGTATGCAATCCATATGAGTTCATGTATTCTTTTGCGTGACACCATATGTTGGAGAATACTGTAGCTGAAAAATTTGGCTTACATTGGAACAAGCTTTTTTCCTCCTGGCTTCCTAAAGGATGTGACTGAGATATACTGTACAAATGGACAGTAGGCAAACGTTCGGTTACAGGGAGAAAACACATTTTCATGAACACCTATCATCCAAATGACTAAACACTGGTTTCTATAACAAGGCAAAAAAACATGTAACTGTCCCTCCCAGAACACATCTGCATTTCGTGTAGTTAAAGGGGTTGTCCATCTTAAAATGTGTTTTGAAAGTCTCTTACTAAAATTCTGCTACTGTACTGTATTTCAAAGGTCAATATAGAGATCTCTCCTAAGATTTATTTATACCCAGGACTGTATCCAGAACAAGAGGGCATCTTCTATGTCTAGAGGAAAGAAGGCTTCTACATAGAAAGGGATTCTTTACTGCAAGAGCAGTGAGACTGTGGAACTTTCTGCCAGAGGAACTTGTCATGGTGAATTCACTAACAGAATTCAATAGGGTCTGGATGCGTTTCTAGAGTGTAATAATATAACAAGTTATAGTGACTTCTGGAGAAAGGTCTTAGGATTCTGGAGAAAGGTCTTTGATCCAGGGATTCATTCTGATTGGAATGAGGAAAGAATGGTTCCCTTTAAATGAGGACAGTTGGCTTATACTTCATGGGAGTTTTTGCCTTCCTCTTGATCAACACAATAGGCTGAACTGGATGGGCATCTGTCTTTTTTTTACATCTTACAAACTATATAACTACAGGAGATTAATCCATATACTTCACTATATACACTATACACTATATACACTGTGCATAATTATTTCTGCCATGCAACAGATTCATCAACTATGTTACAAAAGTCTTTTATAAATGTGTCACATTTCAGTATTTTCATAACAGGAAACAGACAGGGGGATCTAAGAGACCAGGCAATTTTGTTGCTCTTCTGAACTTCAGGAGGCAATTTTCATGATCGGTGTCACACATTTATGGCATATCCTATCATATATGCCATCATTGTGTTTGGTGGGAAAACCTCTTTAAATACCCTTTTAGTCAGTTGCTTCTGCAGCCTGCATGCAAAACCCAATAGCTCTGCCTCCTGGACCCCTTAAAGAATGACTTTTTGGGGACCATATAGATGAAACTGCATTTAAGCCTGAATTTACCATTTTCACCAGAGCTGCTTTAATATTCGCTAATTAATATTATACTGTAGACTTGACCTTGAATTAAAGTCTCAGTACAAAGAATTATCCGGCCCTGCACCCAGAATACTAGTAGTTTCTTGTCAAATCAGTGAACATAATTCTATGGTAATAGTACTAGAAATATTTGATTTTACTGCTTAAAAATATATACTCTGGGACAAAGAACTCG